>OX422142.1:66177479-66380710 GCA_949129095.1 Volucella bombylans | reverse complement strand
TTAGGCGAAAAGCCGGTTGTTCGTAATCTTGAACCGAAAAAAATACTCAAAATAAGGGATATGGACGAACTTACCACTGTAGAAGAGGTCCACCAAGCTATAAAGAACACAGCTAGTGACCCCACGTTAGACATCCGAGCTTTCGTCTAAACAGAGTCGAAGTGGACAACAAATTGCCACAGTAGAGGTAGACACTCGAATAGCCGAAGAACTAATGAAATCCCCCAGAATTAAAATAGGACGGATTCACTGCAGAATCCGTACTGAGCTAAATAATCCATTACTAGGACTCGATCATGTGTCAGGGCCAGGCAAATGTCAGGTGTTTAGAGAGGCACTTGAAAGAGCAAAGAAAAGAAACGCGAACAGTATAAGAATAAAGAACACCCAAACTGGATCACAGACATACTGGGAACCGCCGCTGTTTAGATCCCAAAGCCGAGTAAAATTACTGTTAAAGACTAAGGCAGTGAAAGAGGCTTCGCCTGGAAAAAATGCACGGGACTCACAATAATAAACTGTTATTTCACCCCAAATGAAGGCATAAGCGAGTTCCGAGAAAAACTGGATGGATTAGAAGACTTCATACAAGAGACAGAGAGGAAGTGTTGGTCACCGGTGACTTTAACGCTAGAGCACAGTAATGGGGTATGCCAAATACAAACTCACGCTGAAGGTAGATACTCGAAGTGGCCGGAAGAAGAAGTATTAATGTAGTCAAGATAGGCCACACGTCTGCATTCAGAAGACCTGGATATGAAGAGACAATCCAAGATATAATCCTTGCATCAGGACAAATTTCAGCCAAGATAAAAAATTGTTGAGTTATAGAAGACTTCACAGGCAGCGATCATCAATACATCGCTTACGAAAAATGCAGCCCAAAAACGCGCCATCAACCCGAATCGAAACCGAAAAACACGATGGAATGCTAGCAGACTCAATGAAGAGCTACTCAGATCTGCTCTCAAGGGGACCGTAAATACGACCACAGAAATGTCGGGGAGTGCAGATACAAACACAGAAGCTACGATGCAGCTTATACGCCAAGAGTGCGACGCATCGATGCCACGCCTCCGCCTCGGGAACCAAAATAGAAAAATGGTGTACTGGTGGACTGACGAGATCGCAGCTCTCCGAAGAAAATGCCTACATCTGAGGCTCAGAGTCACCTGGGGGAGAAGAAGAAATGCGGAACTCACTGCAAATACAATAACGGAGTTCAGTAATGCAAGGACTGAGCTCAAAAGAGCAATAAAACAGAGTAAAAAACAGAAGTGGAAGCCCTTCGCCGAGATGTGAGCAACGATCCTTGGGGACTAGGCTATAAGATCGTAATGCGAAAGATGGGAAGACCGGATGACAAGCCCGGACCTCAGCGAGGAAAAAATGAGGAACATAGTGCAAACTTTATTTCCAACTCACCCCACCAGACCCCCCGACATCCCCACGACTCCACTAGAAGAAGTGCCAATATTCACTGAAGAAGAGTTGACTCTGGCCCGCCCTGACGGAATACCTGCAGAGGTTCTTAAAAAGATAGCACAAATATCCCCACAACTGCTATTAAGCATGTACAACAAATGCCTACAAGAAGCGGTGTTCCCGAGAAGATGGAAAATGCAACGACTGGTACTAATCAGCAAGGGCAAAGGTAACCCAAACACCCCATCAGCATACAGGCCTCTATGCATGCTGGATATAGCAGGGAAACTTCTGGAAAAACTGCTGAAGACGAGGATAACAGCAGCCATACAAAAAGCAGGAGGTTTAGCCGAAAGACAGCATGGCTTCCGAAAGGGCCACTCTACTATTGGAGCAGTTAGAGAAGTGATAAAGTCCACCTAAATGGCCCAACAAGGAAATCATCACTCAAGAAAGATTGTCCTACTAGCAACTCTGGATGCCCGAAATGCTTTTAACTCAGCCAGATGGACGGACATAATACTCGCGCTCGAACACGATTTTAGCATACTCGAGTACCTCTTGAGGATGGTGAAAAACTACCTAAAAGACAGAGAGCTAATCTACGATACCAAAGAAGGAGGAGTATTATAGACCTTAATAACCTGATTATTGATGTTAAGATCTCACACATATTTTCTGAGATTGTTTTCTACTAATGAAGAGTAATGATATTTTGAAGTTTTATAAGTTCCATTGAACATTTTTTATGCTCTTGTCTATTTATTTGGCGATATTGTTTTTAAGAACAGAGTCTATTCATACCAATAAGTAAGCTGATATTCATGTACGAACAAATACTTATAGAACAGTTTTTGGCGGAAGATTTTGTCGACATAGGTATGCCTTTGAAGATAATATACCAAGTTTACATATGTGCATTCAGGTAGTATGATATATTTAGTGGTTTCATTAGCCTTCTGTCTGGACCTAGAATATATATTTGGTTCCTTATGTTTAGTATTATGTATATGGTCTTCAACGGTCTCAAGAACCATTTCTGCCAAATTTAAGCTAACGCTTTTTTCGATGAAGCATTCCATGAGCAATAATACCTGCTACTCGTATATGCTTTGAAGATTTATGATTCATACACTTCCCTCTCTTTAGAGCGGCGTCATCCTTTCTATATTTCTAATCCTATGCATTTGATAGTAATATCGTTGTTTATTTTTGCGGATTATATGGTATTATATTATATTGTACTATTTCGAGCTGTTTCTTTGTAGGTATAAAGATAATTTCCTTGCATTTCTTCCTTAAACCGATGGTGACAGTTTTCCTCTTACAATACTGTGAGCCGTGCATTTGCTTAGTCCAAACTTTATGTTTCTGCTTTTGACGAACATGTTGACAGTTTCCGGAAGATGATTACGATCTTATGTTGGTGCATATATCTTAAGGTACAAGAGGTGATTTTGAACTCAAAGTTTTCTAGTTTATCTGAGAACCATACTTTCTTACGTTGAGTATACTGCAGGTTAGACAAAATTGCGAGCCACTGAACTGGTCTCTATGACATATGCCTGATAAGTAACAATTACTATTATTTCTGTATAATTGTTTTCTATTAAAACACACAAAAATGTATAGCGTTATTCTCCAATTTTGTTTAACATTATTTAACGTACTCACAATACGAGTATTGTTGACCCCAAAAATTATAAAATATTATTAATATATAATATTAATAATACATTATTTTTAAAATATTCCTTACTTTTTCATATTGCATTGTCAGTTAACATACATTAAGTATCACTACACTATTATATGAAAGTTTCAAAATATTTATAGAAAACGATAAAGAATATTAAATGAACTCGTATGTACATATTAGAAACTGGTTTAACAAATTTAATTTACTCGAATTTGATTTCCGCAAGTTAGCAGTATGCAAGAAGTATTGATTAAATTATTCATATGCAAGTACTTGTTTGTATTTGAAAATTTAATTTTCTTTGAAATTTTAAAACAAATATGCATGTGGAAATGGGCTTACACTGAGAAAAATTACAATAAAATACTAAAATTTGATTAATGACACAACCTTTATTATCTTAGTCGTGGTTGTATTTTCGAAATAAAACAAGACAAGATGCACGTGTAGTGAAAAGCTTACCTTTTACTTCGTTTGTTGAGTTAAGTGTTGGTTCTTCAGATGATTTCATTAACTTGTCATTACTTACAGAAATCATGTGTGCACTACTAGCGCACCCCATCTTCACCATTCTTCTTAATACGTAATTAATATTTTAATTAATTCAAACATGAGTAAACGATATATACTAGTACACATTTTTGATTGAAATTAAATCGTTTTTTTTTTGTTTGGTATTTGTTTTCAGGTAATTGAGTCTACAATTTTTGTACTTAACTTAACTTTTCGGTGATGTCACGCAGCTTTTAGGTAATGTACTGGACATAGTGTATAAAATTTGCCCTCATTAACCTTTAAGCTTACGAAAAAAAATGTTATGACCATAATCGACCATGATTGCGCATGAATAATAATACGAGTACACATTCTCTATTTTTACATGTTTTATTATGATATACATAATAGAAAAGACTACGTAATATATCATATTTAAGAAAAATAAAGTTTACAAATTTTCTTTCACATTGTATAGCAACAGAAAAACAATATGCATCGCCCGTAAATATTTACAGTACAAAAGCTAAACCAGTAAAATATAAATAAATAGGTAATAATGTAAACCATATATCAGTTGATATTATTTTGTATGCACTTTCATACAGTTTATGTTACAGCGAAAGCAATAAATGTGGATATTATATATACTATCCAAACATTATACTCGTATATAATATCTGCTTAATTCAGACAAAGTGATAATTGACACAGAATTAATAGCATTAACTAGCTATTTCATATAATATCCTGGCAGACTTGGATAAAGTAATAAAATAAGTATAGGTGAGGATTATAAATTTTTATTTGCCTTAAGCGTAACTTTTTAGTTATTTCGTTCATTATAACTTAAAAATATCATATTTCACATTGTCATAGTTAATAATTGAACGTTAATTAAAATAGTAAGTTGAAAGCCCACTAGCCATAAAAAAAAACAAAAAACACAGAGATCAATACACAGCGATGCTAGTTATTGCTTAAAAAAAATAAAATAATTATTATTTATTCTTACAAGTAATGCTCTTGTAACATGTTGAGTTACACAAGAGGCTTGACTTTTTACATTTGCATCTACTAGAAACGTATTCACCAGTACAGTTGCAGTGCTGAAATCCTTGACCGCCGAGATATGACTTTTTTTCTTGCACATTCTCGGATGGTAACTTCGTGCTGGGGAACAATATCAACTGAAATAAACGTTTTTTACAGACAGTGAACTGATTCCTGGTGTAGAGTTGATTTATACATTCCTTTTGTCTCCTGAGAAATTATAACAGCTAAAATGTTTCTATTATCGGCTTTGGCGCCCTCTATATCAGGAATTTTTACTACTACATTGTCAGCTGTATTAGCAGCTGGATATTTTTCCGAAGGTAGAGCTAACATTTTATCGGCTTGCTTTTACAGAGATTAACCAACTGACATTCTGATATTTCCAAAGTCTTGTTTCTTTTTGTCGAGAGCAATTACAATTTCATCGTCATTTCTTGATTTATTTGACGGATCTGTAGTATCTCTATGGGTTCGGGCCGCTTTAACAGGTTTTCCTCTCAAGTTATCTTTATTTTCATAACCTTAGCGTCGGTAATATTGGTTGATTTCCATCTTCTTCTGTTGACAGATCGACGAGCGTGTCTTTAGTAAGACTACTTAGTCCGATTTTAGCTTCATAGTCAAACATTGCTTCGTAGGGGCTGCGATTTATACCTACGTGATATCCTCTGTTTTTCATAGAGCGCGTCTTTAGTAAGACTACTTAGTCCGATTTTAGCTTTACAGCCAAACATTGATTCGTAGAGGCTGCGATTTATACCTGCGTGATATGTTCTGTTTTTCATAAATTGAATAAATCGTAATCCTGCAGACCATTTCGTCGTCTTGTTAGATTCCAGACAAGTACAAAGTACAAAGCACCAACTTCTGTAACCACCTTGTTAGCAAATCCGCCCCTCCCCACCATTATCGCTTTGCGAAATACTACGCGCTCCGAATATAGTAAAAATATCCAGCAAGTGATACGCTACCTCTTCCGCTCGCTTGCTTTTCAAAGGCCGCAGCTGCACGAATTATGAATAATAATGATTAATTTATCACTTTGTCTAGACAATTTAGTCATACTGACCATTCATTATGTATAATAGCAATTTGTATTTAATCACAATGATTATTATTATGTAAAATGAGCAATGGAAAAATAAACTTCATAGGCATTTTATTTTGTTCAGAAATTCAATTAAAGCACTGAATGCTCAATATTTGATTGTTAAGAATTACTCTATGCTTGCCTTTAATGATTACTTATTTTTCAACTAAGATTGATAATTTTGTTTGATAATGATAAAGATTTGATTTTAGTGGTAACGAATACTTCATATTGGCAAAAATGATATAATATATTTAAATAAAATGTGCTAGTACCGGTAATTGTTAAATAGTTATAAATTCATTTTAGGAATAAATTTTTATTTCAGTGAATAAAGTAATACATAAATCTTTTGCTACTTGTGTTGTATTTTAATGCAAAATCCTTCATGCGATTGTATCTAACAACCTTATGTGATGTAGTTCTATTCAGTTTATTGATGTTATACCCTTCCCATATATATTGTAAATACGTACTTTTATTAATAAAATGTGTTTTTATAAGAGCTATAGAATATTTTTGCGCACAAAGACTAGCCCTGGGCAATATACCGGACTGTTGAGTTAAAAAATGTTTACTTTGCATCCAAAATTATTGATTAAATTTTTTTGTCTCGCTGTTCATAGATATGTATAAAATAAATGAATGAGTCTAAAGTGCTCAAGTTGATGTTTGAAAATGCATGCTGTTTAATTTCCCTAACTACATTTTTCAAACAACTCGTAGTATAACTCTATTTGAATTTAAAAGCTATCAAACAAAATAGAATTAACATCGTCCCATTTCAATGTGTAAATTGGGAAATGAAAATAGAACAAGATTTAAGTTTTCCCTGATTACTAATTTAAACGTGAATATTTTTTTAAGATAAAGAAATAACAAAGTGACCAAATAAATGTGGGAAAATGAGAGGAATCGAATTAATAGTGGGACACCAAGTATTTATCAAAAGAAAGACTTTAAGAGATATAACATATAGTATCGGCCAACTTAAACCCTAAGATTTAAATACAGTTACACACAACGGTTTGTGAAACCCGTTAAGGATTTGGTTGAATTATAAAGAACACTTACGGGAAGTACTGTCCCATACAATAAGCACTATATCCCATCTTGCTCTGAGATGACGTTCCAGAAAATTTTTACTAAAGTATAACTTTGAATGACTTCAACCGGGTCAAATTTAAGTCTCTGCGAGGATCAAGGGAAAATATATCATATTTTGAAATTCATTCAGATGTGAAGCCATATATTTTGTTGTGTATGCATATTTAAGGATAAACAAAGATATTTACATGATATTATTTTGGATATTATTAATTGCTACTACTGTCTTTTGTGCATAGCGGTAATAGTAGGTACAATAAGGCTGTTCTTTGGAGTGATACTCTTTAGAAATAAGTTAATTTGTCAGTCTTTTTCAGTATCTTTTAAACTTGAAGTCATTTCAAATACTTTATTTGTTTCCCTCTCACATTAAAATGATTCCTTATCAGAGATAAATGGTATGACAACGAGCGGCACACAATGAATTCATAGAAGCGGTGAAATGCAGTCAGTTAAATTCTCTACACAGTAACGGAGCAGGTACACAGTTTAGCGAATTTAAATACAATAATGTTTGCAAATCTGCCAAATTGATGTCGTCTTCACAGTCATAGTACACTATTTCATCTTGGATGAGTAATTTATTCCAACAATTTTTTAAAGTTGTTGTCTTTATCTCAGCCCAGGAATGAGAGAAGTAAATCTCTTTTCGCAAGTTATAGGTTAGGTTAGGTTAGGTTTTATAGGGATGTGATGGATATGCCATCACTAGGAACCAAAACGGGCCCATCGCGGTCCCTGTGGAACCAAGTGAATTTGTCTTCAAATAGCAAAAACCTATACAATCGCCCTGGCGAAACACCCAATTTTCTTGCAAAAGCCAAGAAAGCCTTTGGAATTCGTGCCGTCAGGATCCGTCCTTACTCCTTCCGCTGATATAATATGACCCAGATATTTTACTTCCGGGCGGAACAAGGCACATTTTTCTGAGTTGAGCTTTAAATGAGCACTTCGCAGCCTCTCAAACACTTCTTTTAGATTTTCGCGGTGCTCTTCGAACGTCTTGCCTATGACGATAACGTCGTCCAAATACACTAGGCAGGTTTTCCTGTTGAGTTCTTGTAATGTTCGTTCCATTAGTCGCTCGAAGGTGGCCGGAGCGTTGAACAGTCCAAAAGGCATCACTGTAAACTGTTGAAAACCACATCGCTCCAGAAAGCATATCCAAAGTCTCATCGATTCTCGGAAGTGGGTAGCTGTCCCTTTTAGTGACATCGTTGAGACGTGGGTAGTCTACACAAAACCTCATGCTGCTGTCTTTCTTCTTCACGAGGACCACTGGAGATGCCCATGGACTTTGCGATCCTTCAATCACTCCCTCAGCTTTCATCTTCGACACAATTTCGGCAACATCTGTT
This sequence comes from Volucella bombylans, assembly GCA_949129095.1. NCBI lineage: Eukaryota > Metazoa > Arthropoda > Insecta > Diptera > Syrphidae > Volucella > Volucella bombylans. Next base: position 66,372,480 of record OX422142.1, on the reverse strand, counting down.
TGCTTTGTCAATGGAAGACGTCTTGCAGTTTGACGGATTGGTCGAGCGTCTCCGGTGTCAATGTGGTGTTTAACAGTATGCGTACGTCCATATTCTCCGTCTTGAGTAGCGAATATATCAGCGTACTCACCGATTAGTCTTTCTGAAAGGATTCGCTGATCTTCGTGCACATTACAGAGGCTGAGAATTTTGTTCTTCATTTTTATGCTCTGAACTGTTGCGACCGGTGTTGCACCCTTTGTTTCCATTGTCATCGATATGGACTCAACAGGTACACATTTTCCCACTATCTCCCCCGTTTTTACCTTTACACTGAATGTCTTTGGATTTAGAATCCTTTCAGGGACCAAATTGTTCTTTGGCTCCACTAAGGTCTCTCCCACCATGAAGTCTCTTCTATTTTCTGGCTCCATCAAATAGAATCGGTGGCTACCAGGACCACTTTCCAATTTTGCCCAAAAAATTGCTTCCGACGAAGGCTCTAGACTCTGATTTGTGCAGATGACGACATTTAAGACTTAGGTATTGGTGTTTCCGTATACCATTGGTATTTCCATGTTTCCGTATTTCAGGGTTTGTGTCTGAAGTCTGTACCAATAACGCATTCGTCATATATGTCAGCTACCAGAAACGGTGAGAGAATGTTATTCCGGCCATTTAGATTTTTGTGCGGACATCACTATATACCTTAATCGTTGCTCCTGTAGCTGTTCGCAAGCTGCAACTGCTATTGTTATACAGACAAGACTTCTGCACAAGATTCCTCCTGATGATAAAGGCACCGTAGCACCGGTGTCTATTGTTGCCATCCATTTTTCTTTTCCACTGACTACCTCTACTAGAAGGCTTTCATTGGATCTTTTTACCAGCGAGACTTGGATGACGGTCCTGTGGCCGTCGACTCCTGCTAGGTTGACCAGCTTCTTGATAGCTGCCGGTTTCTTCCTCTATTTGTTTGTCACCACAGTGAGGGCAGCCTTTTCGTCGCACCGGTTCCTTACACTGCCTATTTAATTGCAATTTCAGCAGCGCATTATTCATCTATCCCGTCGAGTATCTCGTTCCTCGGCACTAATTCTTGTGTCAGAGCATTCAATAGACCCTGCTTCCCTGACGAAATGTGTTCCTCTGGAAGCCTGATTGGCTGCTTCCATCGCCAGAGCGAAGGCAAGTACTTCAGCAAGGGTTCTTTTCCCGGCCATCCTTACTGCTGATAGTAGCTTCGAATCTGCAATTCCCCTGATGAATGCGTCCTTTGCCATTTAGTCGATAATTTTCTGGCCAGCGGTGGGGTATGACAAATGTGTCAGTCTACTTACGTCTGCTTGGAGCTGCTGCAGTGTTTCTCCTCGTTTTAGTATCCGGCTTTGCAATTGGATCTTGTAAACCTCCTGCATTTGGCTATCCCCGTTTCTTGATAGCCTGATAGATGTTTTCGATAGATGTCTATTGTTTGCAACAATTCTGCTGCAGGCCATTGTTAGGGCGAAGAACATTTCCTCATTGTTCCAGTCGTTTCACAGGCAGCCATTTCAAACTGCTGTGTGAGTTCCATCATCGGAGCCATGCCATTGCCGGTACTTATCTGTTCTTCCTCGTCAACGTCAATGGAGTACGTATGTGGATCATGCGCCTCGTTGTTCAAGGCGTTCTGAAGTCGGTTGTACCAAGTCGCTTTCGGATTTGAATTGCACGAGGGTCAACTACAATAGTCTTCGATCCATTATAGCATTTTCAGGCAATCAACAATCACAAAACACACTTCTTTTTTTTTTACATACAATAAGTCCTATCCCATTTCTGATACCAATATAAAATGTTTGTGTGGGTACAAATGATCGAACTTATTCAATATAAATCGCTTTATTCAATACAGTTACAATTCACAATTTAATCGTTTATCTCAATACAATAAAAATCATCAACCGCTTATACTTTTCTTATCTTTTACTCAAACCGCTGAATCACTTCTCCTAATTAACAGATGTCTCATGTTTTTTAACGTAAGTACCTGCCGTGTGGGCTTAAACTTACGGGATGCCCATACATCCATGGGAGCAAGGATACGCCTTGCCATCGCTCACCGTCAATCCATTGATACCAATTCGGAACTGTGTTGCCGGCACAAGTTCCACCCTTGGTATGAGTCGAGGCCGACCTAAAACCTCTTACTGTTCTTAGGGTCACAGCACCCAGCACTTATTGCAACTCCACATTGAGTCAACCAAAGGAAAACCAAGGAAAACCATAGGAAGACTCTGTTTCTGATTAAAACAAGAAATAAAAATTATTGTTAGTAGAGAATTCAATCAATCTATTATTTATTATGTAAACGTATAAAAACAATATTGAAAATACAAAATCTATCATGCAATAACTTGTATATGTCAAAATTCATATAAAATAAGAAGTATAGTAAAATAAATGAAACACTCTAATTTTATAACGTAGCGGACATAGTCGTTTTATTTAAATCCGTATTTTTAAACATTACTGTTCGGGTAATTAAAGTCGAATTATTTCACTTAACGGACAAAAAGCCAACTCAACGGCAAACATTGGTCCTTCGAGCCGGATTTAAATAGTAAATTTAAAAAAAATAAAAAATTTGAATACTGAAAGTGTATACATATGTACACGATTGTGCGAATTCGGTTTTTTTTTTACTTGTACTACGTTCAAAAGATATCCAACAGATTTGGAACTTGAAAAAATAGACAGTTTTTAGTGCAATTATTTAAATTTAAGTGTATGAACGAAGTGCAATATACATATAACACTATACAGAGTGCATATAACATACATACTAAGTAAAAGATTTAAACTTTTCGCATTTGTGGACTTGAACAATTAAACAACACATAAAGACATACATATTCAACAAAGGATTGTGCAAATCGGGAATATCGCGCCGCGTAATTCTACACACAATCAACTTAACACTCTACACTCAAGATTCGACCAAGTAAGTTTTTATATTTCTAATATAATATAGTTGCAAGCAACTCTAAATTGCATTAAATACTACAATACATATAAACTTCAATGCAATCGATTTAAGTTAATAAAACTCAAAAAATACTCATCAAACACACGTATATATCTACATATATATATATACATATAACAAAGTGTGTATCAAATCCAGCGTAAATTGCGAATTTTATGATCTAAACTAAATTAATTAATTCTCCATTGTAATACGCATATATACATACATATATCTATTATAAATTCTATATATTCTAATATACTTTCATACATACAATAAATTTACATATAATATACATTTATTTAACTAACTCAATCCATATTAACTCACTATGTCGTTTGGAGAGCTGCAGAAAACACTATTTGCTCAGGTTGTTCGCGATTTTTCAAATTTTAGGAAGACAGGTGAAACGCGGCGTACCTCAAATTATTTATCCACACGTCTATCCATCCTTGATGATAATTTGGCAACAGCAAGGCGATACCATGAGGAAATTATGGGTGCAGGCAAGCTAGAAAAGGATTTAACAAAGGAAGAATTAATGAAGGTCTATGAACAACTCTTAGAAACTCACCTGGACTATCGCTGCAAGCTTTTAGACGCCATCGACAAGTGTGCATCAACTGCAAAGGCGCCTACAGAGACGATCAACACATCGTCAGCTGCAGCGGGTACTGGTGGGGATCTTCGCCTTCCAAAAATAAATATTCCAACGTTCTCCGGATGCTATACGAAATGGCGTTCATTTTACGATATATTCACATCATTAATTCACACAAATACTCACCTAAGCGACATCCAAAAACTACACCATTTGAAATCATCAATTAGTGGGGACGCAGAGCGTCTCATACAGCATTTAGGTCTCGAAGCAGAAAACTGTGTCAAGGCATGGGACTTATTGAAGGCGAGATATGACCATAAGCGGGTCCTAGTCAATGCTCAGTTAAATCTTTTTTTCAGCCAACCATCATTAACGAAGGAGTCCACCAGTGGGTTAAGGTCTCTGCTTGACACATCTCAAGAATGCTTTCATGCATTAGAAAACCTGGGAGTGCCAGTAAACCACTGGGATGTTATTCTCATATATATCCTTTTCCAAAAACTACCATGTTCAACGCAGCATTTATGGGAAGAAAAGTTGGGCAATTCTACGGAACTTCCAAGCAGAAAGCACTTCATCGGATTTTTAGAAGCACGTTTTAGGACGCTTGAAGCAGTTGACCAGCAGCCTCTTTTGTGGTCGAAAGCAAATACGAAGTCATCTGCGAAGTCTAGTCCACAAGCCAAAGTATTTTATGCTAATACCCAGATAAAGGAGCAGTTCCAATGCAAAGTGTGTCATCACGGAAAGCACGCCTTAAGGAAATGCAGTAAATTTCTTCGGTTGGACACAACACACAAGTGGCAAACCGTGCGCAGAGTGAAGGTGTGTGAGAACTGTCTCGCGTACAGCCACCCAACTCGAGACTGTCCAAGCTCAAAGAACTGTTATTTTTGCCAGCAGCGACACCATTCATTACTACATTTAAAACAAAATTTCAAAGAAGATCAAACAAGTCAAGTATGTTCGCAAGTACTTACCGAAACTTCCAATCCAACGGGCACCACAAGTAACCAAACACAGCTGAACTCAGGCGCTTCAGAGTTCGTTTGTAGACCCATCGACCAGCCGCACACATCGCATTCGCGGAACACCTTCTTTGCAACACAACATCGGGCGAGTCAAGTCTTGCTAGCAACAGCCATAGTTACGGTAGTCTCAGCTGATGGCAGGTGCCATGATCTCCGTGCACTTGTTGATCCAGGTTCTGAGGCAACTTTCATAACTGAATCAGCAGCACAGTTACTACGATTACCAAGGCGTAGAACGTCCGTCCAGATCTCCGGGTTAGGAAGGGTCAGCAGTGGCACAAGCAAATATTATGTCGACATAACGCTTCGATCTAAATATTCGACATTTGAAAGCGCCGCTAAAGCCTTTATTTTTCAGTCACTGACTGGCCTTCTCCCGACCCAGCGAGTGATGGTCGACGAATTAAATCATATCAAAGGCCCTCTTTTAGCAGATCCCGCATTCTTCAATCCAGCTAAAATCGATATACTTCTGGGAAGCGAAGTTTACTCTGACATTATTCTACCGGACATCATTAGAAGTGATCAAAACAACTCCATTGTCGCCCAAAAAACCCAATTTGGATGGATTGTGTTCGGGAAAATTCCAGACAGGTCCACACAACTCCTTCAAAGCTTCTCTCTACAGCTTGATCTTGGCACTGAGATACGAAGATTCTGGGAGGTTGAAGAAGCTCCGTTTAAAATGATGGTTTCGGAAGAAGACAATGCTTGTGAACAGCACTTCCGAACCCATACAACCAGATTAACAAATGGACGGTATCAAGTGTCCTTACCCTTCAAAGATGGAGTACGACCAGCGTTAGGTTCAAGCAGGGAAGTTGCTTTACGACGTTTTACTCAATTAGAACGTCGTTTTCAGAAGGATCCGAAACTAAAGGTAGGATATAAAAGGTGTATGTTAGAATATACCACCATGGATCACATGGAGGAGTTAGATTTATTGAACGACACTTACCTTGCAACAACTTTTCATTTTTTTTTGCCACACCAGGCCGTCATTAAAGACTCAAACACCACCACAAAACTGCGAGTTGTGTTTGATGCAGCGTCGAAGACTTCGGACGGTACGTCCTTAAACGAGCACTTGATGGTTGGTCCTAAATTACAAAAAAGCATTATCGATGTCATATTAAGATGGAGAAAGCATCGATATACCTTCACCGCCGACATCGAGAAGATGTACCGACAAATTTTAGTACCAACGGCAGACAGCAATTACCAACTCATCTTTTGGCGCGATAGTGAACAGCAGCCACTGAGAGCATACAGGCTTAAAACAGTGACCTTTGGCACATTATGCATACCGTATTTAGCCATAAGAGTGCTTAACAAGGTTGCAGACAACGAAAGTATTCTACGCGTCGGGGGTCGTTTGCAAAAGGCACTCATTCCTGACCACACAAAACACCCAATCATTCTCAAACCGAACCACGCATTCACAAATATACTCATACGGCATGCACACGATCAAACCTACCATGGAGGTCTCCAACAAACAATGGCCTACATCCGCTCTAAATACTGGATACTCAACATGAAGAGGAGCGTAAAAAAGCATATTCATCGCTGTGTCATATGTTTCCGGTTTAAGGTCAAGCCGATGCAGCAAATCATGGGAAGCTTACCATCATCGCGGGTTCGGATTGCTAGACCATTCAGCAACACCGGCGTCGACTATGCAGGACCAGTAGAAGTGAAGACGTGGAAGGGACGTGGAGCCAAAACACTTAAGGGCTACTTCGCCATCTTCGTTTGCCTCGCTACCAAAGCCATTCACTTGGAACTCGGGTCTGACATGACGACGCAAGCTTTTCTAGCAGCTTTCCGACGATTTACTGCACGTCGTGGTATTTGCTCCCGAATCTTCAGCGATTGCGGGACCAATTTTATTGGGTACACAATGGAAGTTTATTCCCCCTGCCTCCCCTCATTTCGGAGGACTCTGGGAAGCAGGGGTAAAATCAGTAAAACATCATTTGAAACGAGTAGTTAAAAACAAAAAACTTACCTTTGAGGAGTTTTCCACAGTACTAACTCAAATAGAAGGCATTCTCAATTCGCCAAAATTATGTCCACTATCAGAAAATCCGGAAGACTTAGACGTATTAACTCCAGGTCATTTTTTAATTGGCGAGCCAACCAACATGGTACCTCAAGGAGACTTATTGTCGACAACAACAAATTATCTAGACCGGTGGAAACACGTTCAAATCGTAGTAGCACATTTCTGGCGCAAATGGAAAAACGAGTATCTTTCACGTCTTCAATCACGTCCGAAATGGGCAAAACTAGAGGCCGATCCAAAGATTGGAGATCTAGTCCTAGTGAAAGATGAACGTCTTCCACCAGCGCAATGGATACTCGCTCGAATAATCGACACTCATCCCGGAATGGACAACCATATCCGCGTGGTCACACTTAAAACGGCGAATGGTACATTAAAAAGACCAATAACAAAGATTTGTTACCTACCGTCGAATAATGCCAACGAGAACAACACGATTATTTAACGACGACAACTAATTCCCATCAAAACAAATAATCACCAAAATAATCTATTATTCAAAATGTAATAATATTAATTGCAAATGCCGACGGCATTTCAAAATAAAATCCACTCAAATACAAAACGCACTCATAACAATTTAAAACAATTACACTCTACTCAACACACAACATACAGTCCATCTATCCCACTCAAAATAAATCCACACATACCCCTCAAATCATTCCAATCTAATACATACCTTACACACACAGTTCATTATCCCATTCAAACACAAATCATAGGTATCACTCATAACAAATAAATTCACTCACTTATTTAAAATGTTCATATACGAGTAATTCCGACGCGTAAATTAATCGTTTCGCAAGTCAATAAATAAATGCACAATACCAGCGCAACAAATTTACGCACAGCCCAATGAAGGCAATAAAATACAACACACACACATACACAAGGCAAGACATGAATGGGACGAAACCCCCGAGAAATCAACATATATTTTATCAAATCAAATAATAATTCAAGATAAAATTATATCACTTACCTGAAATACTTGAAAATACACAAATTTAACATTTAAACTATACAAAACACTCGAATTTTAAAATACAAATATTCACGGCGGCTACCGCACGTCACAACCGCTCGAATAAACACTACACTACACAACAACAAAAAATACAAATGGCAGCGCCCATTGTTTTGTTAGGTAACAAGGGCAACAACAAATACCTTTTCCACATACTCTTTTTACTTATGTGTCAAGTGTTGTCCCTTTGTTTTGACAAAATTAATGATTTTGGTTTTTTTTTCATGCATCCAAACTGTGAGAGATGTTAGAAAATTGCCGATAATGCAGATCATGAAGGGTCAGTGATACAAGTTTACAACAATGATGCTGTAACCATAGTTTGATACATTGCGAACTTTGTTCACGGCGGGGGAGAATGTTTCTGATTAAAACAAGAAATAAAAATTATTGTTAGTAGAGAATTCAATCAATCTATTATTTATTATGTAAACGTATAAAAACGATATTGAAAATACAAAATCTATCATGCAATAACTTGTATATGTCAAAATTCATATAAAATAAGAAGTATAGTAAAATAAATGAAACACTCTAATTTTATAACGTAGCGGACATAGTCGTTTTATTTAAATCCGTATTTTTAAACATTACTGTTCGGGTAATTAAAGTCGAATTATTTCACTTAACGGACAAAAAGCCAACTCAACGGCAAACACGCGATTTTGGGTTTAAACCACAGCCAACATGACGCTCCCACAAGGGGGCCTACCTCTAACAAGTCAGGCCCGGACCGAGATCCGGGGGGCTCCTGACTCCCATGGTACCGTGATTTAAGTCCTGGTAGGGACTACCGGTGGTCCAGCCGCCAACAAGACCTATGACCGGCAGCTTGTGACTGATCAAATCGTAGCAACCTTCGGTAGAGTCATCTGAAGATGTTTACGATAAGACCAGTACTTTGCTCTGCCCCCGTTCATTATTAGACAACGTCATTAAAGGGCGAAGCCTTGATAATTGGGCGGGGGCCCTCTCCTAATTAACACTTCAAATTCAATTGATGAACTAACTTGCATAATTTTTGGATGCTGATATTTATACCCGAAAGACATATTTCGAGAACAATCCTCGCCATCCAACGTCCCATACAATTTCCATTTTGCTAGAAAGTTCGATTCCATTCTCCATCCGCCAATGTTTGAGTCTTTGTTACTCAAGTATCTGTTTATTTTGCTCTTCGAGTATAGATATCTTCTGCTACGTAAATCTAGATGGCGCTGCTCACTTTTAAATTGTTATCACAATAGTTTTATCTTCTTGCTCTTTTTGTACATTGAATTCTCCCCTCAACAAAAATAATAATTATATTCCATGAATTATTTGTTTTCTGCCAATGTAAAGAATACATTCATCACTGCCACTTAGGCTACAGATTGTACTTAACAATTTAAATTTTTTAATTCCTGTATTATTGAATTCGCAATGTAATCTTATACAAAGACTGAAATAAAGTGTGTAATAAAAAATATCGAACAGCGATGTTTGGTACAGCGTCAGCACCTTACCTCGCTATTAGAGTTTTACAGAAGTTGGCAGACGACGAGGCCCACAGATTTCCGTCAGAAGCACAAGTTAAGAAGCATAACCTACGTCAACGACGTCACCACCTGTGCTGTCTGCACCTTGAAAAAGCCCAGGAAGAGTTGAAAGCTGTTAAGGAACTGTTGGAGACAGCTGGACCAATGGATCAGAGTGGGATTAACATCTATATTCCATTTCATGAGAGTGCGAACGTGAAAACTTTGGGTATAAGATGATTACCAGCACTTGATATTTTTTCCTTCCAAGTCGCAACTATAAGTATTGAGGACATCACTAAACGGTCTATCCTCTCCTCCAAAGCCAGGCTCTATAACCCGATGGGTTGGGTTTCACCTTGTATTATCAAGGCGAAGATGATAATGCAGCAACTATGGTGGAAGGGATCGGAGTGGGACAAACCATTACCTCCAGAACTGGTGAACGAATGGTTGAGTTTCTCTAAGGACTTACCCAACATCGAACGTATCCACATTCCGTGTTGGATCAACCCCAGAAAGCAGATAAAGATGGTAGAAATCCACGGGTTTAGCCATGCGTCGGAGAAGGCATATGCGGATGCAGTTTATCTACGCGTTCTTGGTGAAGATGAGAGTTCATATGATGCTGCTTTTGTCCAAAACAAAGGTGGTACCACTTAAATCAATCACTCTTCCAAGATTAGAACTTTGTGGGGCTATGTTGCTGGCAAAGGTTTTAACAGAAACATGACGAATTTTAAAGTTGGACAAAGCGAGAACGGTGGCATGGACTGATTCCCTTATAACATTGTGCTGGACTAGAGCTCATCCATTGAAATGGAAAACCTTTGTATTCAACAGGGTTTCCCAAATCCAACGGCTTACAAGTTGCGCGATATGGAAACACATTCGCTCACAGCATAATCCAGTAGACTTAGCGTCCAGATGAATCCAAGCAGAAAATCTCGTTGACAACGAACTCTGGTGGCAGGACCGGATTACGACACGGTGGGACGCACTATTACCAGAGCAGCCGCACGTCCAGGAAACCCAACAAGAAGAACGTATAACGAGAGTCCTGAAAGAATGGGTAGTAGAAGCCTTGTTACACAAACATTCAACACTATCCAGAGTAACTCGCATAGTCGGTTACTGTCTACGATTCTTATGTGACAAGTAATAACACCACAAGCAAACGTCGTACTTTCCCCACAGGAGCTTGAGACCGCATTTATGAGGATAATAAGAGCCGCACAAGACAGGATGTTTCAACAGAAATTTAAAGAAACAAACATACACGAGTTCAGAGGGCTAAAGGCACTGACACCTTTCAAGGATGAACAAGGAGTACTACGAATTGGGGGTAGTCTCCGTAATTCAAACCCCCCATTCAACACAAGACATCCCATTCTGCTGAGTCATAAGCACTCATTAGTACACAGAACCAGCACTCTAATAATAATAGCAACAGAACAACGATTGTGCGAAATCAAGCGGAACTGTGGTTGTGTCGGCAAATGGCCCCTCCTCGACCGTACTCGGACAACTGGTATCGCAGGATCTCGAGGAGGTAATCACGTCCGTAAAGACTTCGCAAAAATTAAACACATCATTTAAAATGGTTACTAACATTCCAGGTAAAACAACAACACAACAATCAGCAGCAGAAATAACCATTTTAGTAAAATTGTGTAATTTCAAATGAAGTGCAGAAACTAAAATGCACATAACATTAAAAAAAAAAAATGATAAAATCATAGCCCACTCAAACAAAAAATCCACTCAACTTTACTGCAAACTCATTCATCGCATACTTCATACATCCCATTCATCAAAACAATAGTACAATACAAACAGCACAACCAACTTAGTTCGATCAACCTACTCAGCAGTCATATATCCATCCATACACATCCGCACACACAGTCCACTCACTCGTGATGCAACTCGTTCAAACACAAGTTCCCATTCATGCTCAGAACTCCAATCAGATCAACACACACGCACACACACTTACGTACTTAAAACAAAATAAAAAATTAATCAAAAAACAAAATAATTCCACAATTCCATTAAAACCACCGCAATAAAGGTACTCACAGCCGATTCAATGTTGACAATAACAACACAACACACATATACACGCAAGAATATTTACGGCGGAAACCAAAAAACAACATTTAAAATATTATAATATCAAACAAATAACAGTCATTCGTTAAACTTACCCGAAATCACAACAACAAATCCTCAACAAATCAGCAACAGAAAAAAAAAAAAAAGAATAGGCGAAAGTTTTACCACGCACTTCACCTCACTTTTACTTGATTTGAACCACCAATTACGGAATTTGTAGTACGGTGATAATGAAAAAAAGAGATGGACAGTAGAATCTGCATTACTCCAATGTTGTTTTCTTTTGTTTGTAATGTCCTCTAAATCCCGTCCATAAATGTGCATTGTAAATTGTTCAAATGCCATTTCTCTTTTTTTACATGAAAAAATTTATCCGAATTATCGAAAGTGGTGAGATAATCAGAGGAAGGCACCATCCAGGGACATTTACGATTGCGAACGCTGGTTACTGGCGGGGAGAATGTTCGAATATTAACGCAGCTATACACATTTAAATATAAATATTTGAATTGCAAATTAAGTGTAATAAAGATAAATTAAACATAGAAATGTAAACACGTAATTTACAAAACAAACAAAACATACTCGTATGTCAAGACGAAAATGTCAATTATAAAAATAACATTTTGGATTAGCAGTTCATAAAGATTTTCAGTTTTAGGTTTTATAACGAGTCGTTTTATTTATTCAAAAGGTTCTTTTTTTGGAAAAGCAACAGAACCTAAGGATTTCCCTTGGAGTATAGGGTTGGAAAACAAAACTGTTCGGTTGGGTATAAGTTGAGGTTACAACAGAACAACAGCAATCAGTTGAAATCTCTATATATGGTTTCGGTTTTTCAGAAATTTCAGTGAAGTACTCATTGATTTTATTGGAAATATCTATTGAATAACTAATTCCATCTATTTCCAAATTATTGATACCTAGTGGCTGCCTACATTTACCTAAATTGTTGTCAACTACCTTCCATTCCTCTCTCACATTTCATCTAGTTCTTCCAAACAAATGAACATAATAATTGTTCCGTGTTTCTATAATATTTTTGAGGACTGACTTGCTTAGCTTGACATATAATTTTTTTAGTTTTACGTTTTGTGGATTTTTGTTAACTTTTCTAGCAAACATGTTTTTCTTTTTATGTTTTGCAAAAGAGTATGTGTCATCCACGGCTTAAGAATTGTATTCTTTTTCGAGAAAGAAAATGAACCAGATGTACAGCAATCAATGTGGTTTTTTACAATTTTTAGGAACATATCGAAGGCAATTGATTGGTTAAGTTCAAATTAAACTGGATCTCAGAACTCGTACTTTAAACATTATCTTAACTGAGTATAGTTAGTGCAGTATCTTTTTCTAATATTTCTAGGATTACATCCAGGATCAGTGATAATGCGACATATATTTAGGGTAATCATACAACGATCAGTTATTTTTAAGTCAGATACAACGCCCTTAAACATTTTACTGTGTTTTTTTTTGTTCGAATATAAAAATCATCAAACTCTTCAGGCCATATGACGCCATAAGAAACAAATAACTCTCAGTATCTTTATCAAATACATTCATAATATCAATATTCAAATCACCAGCAACTACTATTAAGTTCTTTTCTTTACAAGACCTCAAGACATCGCTAAACTCATCAATAAAAACACCTTTAGAGATTGTATGTAATCTAAATATAAACACATAACATTCCATAACTATCGTTCAAGAAATTGAAAGACAGCTTTAGAACGTCGGCACTAGTAAGAAAAATCGGGTGCAAAACCATCCTAACATAAACTGCAACACCTCCAGCTGAATAATTTCCATTACATTTACCAAAGTAAGTATATCCAGAAATGGAATAAAAATTTAATTCATTTGCATAAAGCCAAATCTCACTCAGAGCAATGACAACATGTAAATTCTTTAAGGTTTATAAATGTGTTACGATGGCTGTAAAGTTCTTCCTAGCACTACGAATGTTTTGGTGTAAACAAAGAATGTCGACAAAATTAAGAGTATTGGCTAAATATGTATTAGGGATTGGCGACGAATCAAGATCAAGAAAATTAATCATAAATTATTTAAAATATCAGTACAAGTTACTTTTACTAAGATATCGCTTTCCTTTTTGCGCCTATATACAGTCCCATTTTTTGTCCAAACATATTTATAGCCCTTTTCTTTCTTCATCGACAGTGCAGCATTCAGCAGCTGACAGGTTAAGCTCTCGTTCAAATCTGGAATTTGGAACATCCTTTGCACTTGCTAATGAAGATGGAGAAACAATCTCTAAGGGCCTGCTTCCAAATTTTAACTGTTTTTCTCGCAGAAACGTTTGCAATACTAAAAACTATTCTTCAGACAAATTACAAGAAGACTGCTATTTTCACAGATAGCCAGTTTCTACGCTAAAAAATGCTAGCAACAAAACAGAAATGATTGAAAAAATCAGAGACAAGTTAACTGTACGCAATATAAAACTCAAACTTGTCTGGATCCCAGGACACGTTCGCATTAAAGGCAAACAAGCTGCAGATAGAACTGCAAAAGATGCTTTCAACGAGCCAGCTATACAGTTTTACGCCTTCAACCAGAAAGATCTTAAAAGAAACATTATTCACTGTTTTGAAACTAGATTAATAAAATGATGAATTTTGTTTTGCTATTATTCTGTTACTTAAATACAATACTTATCAAACTAGTTGTAAATTCGAATTTAATAATCTATAATTCATTCTAAACTAAATGTGTAAAATTTGAAATTTCTATTTGCTAAATTTTTCTAAACCTTATGTAACTTAGACAACTAAATCCTAATTTACCCTATGATATAATTAATTGCTCTCTTTAATCGAATTCGACTTATCAAATATAAATCCATGGTAGTTGTTGTTATCATTTATCGAAACCAGTTCCTATCGTATGATGCGCTACTGTATTACTCCTGAGAACATCCTATTGTTCAGTTTCTATTGTGCAAACTTGCAGTTGGTCAAAGAAATGTTGATGCTCGATCTTTCTTTTTCGTAGCAACCACCAACCTGATCAGACGTTTTTCTTAGAACTTAGGTAAATTAGCGATTCTTTGCACTCGATTGATTTGATTGAAACATACAGTCCAATAAAGTTTATAACGTTTTGTGAGTTGTTGTTTTTTTTCTTTAAGCACACATTCATTGCAATCAAGATCACTATTAATGTACCAATTAAAATGCTGAGGATATTTGTACGACTCCGGCTAGGACGCACCAAAATTACGCATAGCCATATACTCGTAATAGCAAAACCCCAACCACCATTGTGCAACCATTGCCAGAAGAACGAAATACTCACCAGTAAACAACTGATAAGTGAATATGATAAAATTAGTTCAACCGGTATGCATCTTTGTGGCCAAACACAATTAGTTGATATATCAAAAGTTCCTTCAGAACAAAATATAAGAAAGGTATTTAAATTCCTATGTATGCTAAAAAGTGAAAATAAACTGTTAAGTATTTATAATCATTGTATACTCTTTTTCCTTTTTAACTTTATTTTTTCAACAACCATGGTAGATAGTCTTATATTTATATTGTATCTTGTAGTAATTTCAACGAGCCGAAGGCTCTAGAAGCTACTGCTCCTTCTTTTGTATATATTGGTATTGTAATTTATATACATATTAATAAACTTGAAATGAAATACTAACACAAATTACTATTAGTTTTCAATATATTATTGCTTCGTATTACATTCATATAATGTCTATTTTACATTTCAGTCTTAAGTAAAAACGTCATTATTTTGTATTAAATTTAATTGTACATATATTATATGATACACAACATTCAGTAGACACAAAAATGCAGATGGATTTTACAACAAATATGTATTTTATTTATAGAAAGTAAAAATCTCAATTTCAGATGTATCATATAACATTTCAAAACTACGGCGATTTATTTTTCTGTTTATATGAGGATGTAAATTGCAAAGGATATTGCGATTTTTTTTTCTCCATTAGTGTTGTGTCACTCTCAGCCTTAAGAATCTTTTTTCGCCTTTCATTTATGACTTGAAGTGAATCAAAAGCATCGCTGGTTTTAGTGGAAATATTATTGTTTTCTTTTGAGCTGAGTATAGTTTCGTATTCACAAGTTATTTTTGGCTTTGGGCGGTAAAATGTAAGTGAAGAAGTACTTCGATATAAAATCCTGTTATTCTGACAATATTTCTTCTGTTCTAATGTTTTGAAGTCAATGGTTAATTGCAAGGTTTGCGGTCGACTTATTTTTAAAATTCCCATTAGTTTTATATCATTACCGTCAGATGTGTTTGCCTGTTTTTCATCGGTTTCCAAGCTTTCTTCAAGGACACATGGCTCTATGCTAGATTGCCCAGAAAGTTGACGTACTGTTATCGGTTCAGAACATATTGAAAGTTGGCTCCTATATTTGTACATGCAAAAAAGGAAGAAATATAACATATATAGAAATTATTTGAAAACCTAATTTGATTTTAATTAAAACTTCGAGTAAAATTAATTGTACATAATCATAAAATATACAAGTGTGTATTATTTTGTTCCATACGAACACATATGGGTATATAATACTTTCAAAACTATATTGAATACTAAATATTCAAAAATTCGATGTTGTATAGTATATGATAGATGGTTGCGTATTGTACGGCGGACGAATAAAAAAACATTTCAAACATTTTAAGGGTACCATTAAGTACCCTTTGTGCGCGCTCTACTCAAAAAAAAAGAAAAGAAAGTACTAGAATATATGTTTTCAACAGCTCCTCTCATATCCGCGACGAGGGTTACTAGCTCCAGAATATCCGGCGCCTTTTGCCAAAGTATGTGTATTGAGAAAATTGCCCTACGAAACGAAAAGACAACAAGAATTTAGCTTGAGACCTCAAACAGCTATAAAAAAATCATTCAATAAGTGCGTTAGAATAGGATGAGTACAACGTCGAAAAACTGTTATAGGTATTAAGGTGACTTCTGCAGAGAACTGGGCGAGTGATGGGAGCAGATTTGTTATAAAATGCAAATAATGGTACGTGGGCGATCGCCTTATAATTACTAGCATCGAAGCAAAATTCCCAACATCATACATAATAACATAATTAAGCACCAATAATAGAAAATCGGTTGTACAGTCGGAAAGTATAGCCCACAGGACATCATGATTTGGAGAAGAATATGATTATGTCTAACATATAAAATTAAACGTCAACAATCGGGACTGGCTTCCAGAATAACTTGCATGCATCAATGGCACTGGTGTCTGGGGCCCATCAGAGACATAGCACTTGATGCATTTTATTGCACCCGACCACCGCACAAATCATCGAGTTTGATAAGGAGTGGTAACGTAAAAATGTGGGAAAGGAAATTGAATATTAGAGTTATAGTCGGTGCTGGGGTTCTGGAAAATATCTGCATATTAATATGAAATACACTGAAATCTTTTAAAAAAAAGTAACACATGAAATTGGTATTGGAGAATAAAATGGAAAGTGAAGGAAAACCAATATGATGATAAAAGAAAGATTTTAGTGATATAAGAGAAACTACTTATTGTTCACATATGACAGCTTTTAAACAACAATGCTGTACGACTGACTCAAGAAAAAAATGGCGCAAAATTTGAAATAGGCAGTGGTAATGGGACACCCAAATATCAAAATGTCATCGAAAAAGACTAACGTGTTCTATAAGTCACTAGGGGCAATTTATCGAATATTGTGTTCCATACAAATTAAACAATTCAATTCGCCGCGCAAAATAAATATTTAAACTCAGTAAGGAATTTTTTTAAGTTATTTATTATATTTATTATATTTTTCTTCTTACGTTTATGCTCAATAATACGGCCGGCGTCTCAATGCGGTCCTGCACCGTAGTTATTGGGTAGACGATTATAATTTGACTGACTTAAAATCTAAAAGCAATGTCAAAGGAAGTCATCTAAGACCTAGAATTGTCCTACTGCAATATCCTATATAACATACCCAACCAATAACGATTAAGAACTCTAGCCCATATTCGATATTGCTGTGCATTCCACAATCCATGCTATGTTTACATTCAAGTGGTGAACCCAGTGCATTGGTTCACTTTCAATCGATGCTGAGTTTATATTTTCAAGTGATGACCTCAGTGCATTGGTTCACTTTAATTTCTTTATGTTTATTTGCACTTCACTATGCCATAGTAACTCTAATGGGTCTATACAAAAGTTATGACGGCAACAAATTAGGAAATACATTAAATGAAAAAAAAAATACATTAAGAGAAAAAATGTTAAGTGCAGTATTAAGACCAATACTTAACTCGAGCGAAAAAAAGTTATTTTTTATTTTTATTCCAAATGAACTTAAATTGTACAATTTAGTAACTAATTTGGAACACGAGAATGCATGTATGAGTAGAAAGGTATTTTGTGGAAAGCAGAAGTGCAAGTATGTGAAATTTTTTCAACCAGATAATCTGTCGTAGATTAGTAAATTTTGCCGCTGTTTCCACATATACTCGTATTATATTAAACTTCTACAAAATTTCATATAAAATAAAACGTCGGCTCCTCGGAGGCTTATAACAACATTTTTGATCGGTCGAAGAAAATAACAGGCATAATTTTGTTATTCTACTCTGAGGGCAGTATGTTAAAGATTTCAAAATTCGAAACCCAAGCAAAAGAAATTGTGTTTTTGGAATACATTCAACTGGCTGTTAAATAAGTAATTCAGAAGTGTAATTGAGAGAAAATATGGTGATCCGATTGAAAATTTAATAGCATGTACATGTTGTTTATGCGTATCGAAATATACGAGTAATCGAATAAGAACCTCGCACAGTTCCTAATATGCTAATATTCAAATATTACTACCACACCCTACAACGGTTTCGCGTTATAGCAAAAATATTTTGAAATCATAAAGGATGAAATAGTAAATGTAAAAGTAGGATATGAACTTACAGCTAATACGAGTATTTGGACTGATAACTACTCGTATTTGAGAACTTCATAACATACATTGCGTTACAGAGGGAGAACAAATATAGTATAAGGCCACTAGGCTTAAAATCTATTAGTTGTACAGGTAATTAATTTTTAAAATGGTTTTCTGGGCACTATAAATTGTTTATTGTCAAATATTAAATAAATACAGATGCATGAGTGATGATATGTAGAACGCAAAACTGTCCCATTAAATCAACGTCTCGTGTTACTGACGCATTTATGAAAGCTACCTTCATGTTTTAAATGCACCAATAATTCAATTTAGTTGCCTTATTCGGTTGGCTGGTAATCGGAATAATTTAAAAAAGTGATTTAAGTTGTGTTGAGATAGTTTTAAGTAAAAGTACAATTTAATCTATAAGCTATATTTGGAAAATATCGGTGAAAGCCAGTGAAACCGATGTAACTGAAAAAGTTAAGCAGGCTTCTGTGGCTATAAAAATACCTCATGGTTAAAAATTTCCTGTGCCCACGCCAAGAACATAAGACCCATATGCAAAATCAAGTGATGAGGAAGAATTAGAATTAGAGAAGGAAATATCCGAATATGTATCTCCTAAAAGTTCATTGAAAGAACAACACATGATTCAGCAGCAAGAGTTGAGCGATTTGTTCCGTGACTTAAATTTATCCACCAGACAGGCGGAAATTCTCGGTACTACAATAATGGAATTTATTATCACCAGAAATTAAGATATATAGCTTAAAACTTATAAGAATTTAGTTTGCAGAATCTCATTGAAAATACATTTCTTGCATTCACATTTGGGTTTTTTTCTCCAAGAGACCTTGGAACGGTGAGTGACAAACAAGGAGAACGCTTTCACCAGCAAATAAAGACAGTCGTTCACAGACCGCCGTGGAGTAAAATCGTGCTTCGGCTTTTTTCGAGAAAAAAAAGTATACTATGGGAAAACCATTATTTGACGAGTTTCATAAAGGGTCAATCAGCCCAGTGAAAGTGGTGTTTGAAAGCAGTCGTTCCTAGACCTCGACAGAGGACAGACGTATTTCGGCTTCTTTTCAAGTGAAAAAGTAAAACAGAAGTGATAAAAGAACAATTAGAAACGTTTTAGCCACGTTTTATCTTCGGTAGCGCAATAGTAGTGGTGCCTGTCGAGAAACCAAGGGGCATAAGTTCTATCCTCGAAAAGGGACGGACGTTTTTATTATTAAAAATCCAACAAAATAACTACATTATAATATAATATATTATAGAGGGATGAGCTGTGTTGAACGGTCCGCTATCCAAATAGCGGGTAGGGAGATGGCACGATGTCATCTGATGATCAGACGGTAATTTCGGCCTGTTCGGAAATTACGACTAAGAAGAGGAGGAAGCTGAAGCCAACTGCAACCTAGTGAAGCGCCCTTCCCTATCAGCATCTACTGAGAAGCTGTCTGGTGGAGCAAGGGAAGAGGCGCCAACAACTTTAATAAAAGCAGCAACACAACAGCAACAACGAAAGACGCAAGATGAATACCCACATGTGGCGGTGGGGAAGGCCACTACATGGGTGGAAACAATAGGACGAGGTAAAAGCGTTAAATAGTAGCATAATGCAGCTACAGCAAAAAGTGCTTGCTATAACAGCGAAGCAAGTGGGAAGGAGGGAGAAGGAGCAACAACAACAACTTCAGATCCCTTAGAAGCAACAAAATATAAACCACATCAAGAAAAACACAAGCAGCCACTAAAACAACAAAAAATGCGGAAACCAGTACAAGATCTAACAAAGAAAGATCCACAACCACAACCTAAGAATAAACAGCAACAAAACTTGCAGCTGCATAAGCAGTAACAACAGCAGCATCAGCAACGACAGCATCAGAAGCAACAGCAATAACAACAACAACCACAGAAATCGACTAAGCAACGGGTACCTCCAATCTACACATTTAAGATGGAGTTTAAGGAAAAAATAGAATTTTGTAAGTTGGCCATAGGCAATAATTTTTACGAGTACATTAAAAGACTTAGTTTAGATATGCATGCGATCCACTGTAACACAGTGGAGCGCTATAATAAAATAAAAAACTTACTGAAGGAATATTATTCAATATCTATAAATGTTCTCTTCTATTTCTTTACCCTTCATTCTTCTAATGCTTGCTATCTACTACAAAATTTCCTTTTGTTTGCTGGATGAGGATGTGGAAATGTGTTTAATTGATTGTGGTGCTGTTTGTAGTAGGTTAATTGAGAATGGTTAACAACAACAGTATTTTTAATAATAAGCGAGACTACTTTCGCTATTTGTTTACAAATTCAAGCATAGATGTGATCTGTGTTAACGAAACTTGGTTTAAACCCAACTTTGAAAACTTTGTGTACGATATTGAGGGTTACGAATTATATCGCAACGACAGAATAACCCCTACAACGGGCGGAGGAGTGGTAATTTATTGCAAGTCGTCTTTAAAATGTGATGTGTTAGTAAAATCTGTTGACAATGATGTTGAATACACTATTGCTGAGGCTCATGATGGAAGTGTTAAATGTTTGGTTTCTTATTGTTATAACCCTAATAGGAGATTTTCACGTGAACCATCTTTCTCCGCTCTGTCAGAGTTTTCACCCAGATATGTAAATATTATTGTATTAGGAGATTTTAATGCCAACTTATTAAACAACATTAATATGTCTTTGCCCCCAAAGGAGCTGTGGAGGAACCTTCCACAAATTGGTGTTAGCAATGGAGGGAATGATAACTGTTCGTTAAATCCAAATGAGCTAAATGCACATTTTGTTGACAATGCAATGGCTGGTGGTATGTTTGATTTTCATCCGAACACCTTTACACCAGTTCAAAGGCAAGCCGATTTTGAGGTAACAACTGAGACTGATGTAATTTCAATCATTGCCTCCATTAAGTCAAATGCAATCGGTGAAGATGGTATACCAGTCAAATTTCTAAAAATAATTTTACCCAGTATTGTAAGCCATATAACCCACATAATTATGACATCTACCTTTCCCCAAGCTTGGAAACATGCACGGGTAATTCCGATTGCCAAAAAATCGAACGCAAGTTCTGTTAACGATTTTAGACCAATAAGCATCTCCCATGCCTATCAAAAATATTTGAGAGAGTCTTATCCCGCCAGATCAAATGCCTCCTATCCTTCAACTCTCTATTGACTTCTTCTCAGTCAGGCTTTCGAGAAGGGCATAGTTGTCAGTCGGCAATGGTGAAGATTTTGGATGATGTAAGGCAAGACTACTTTGCTTTCTCGATTTTTCGAAAGCTTTTGACAAAGTGAATCACAAAATTCTTTTATGAAACACTTTTTCGGGTTTGGCGAAAGAGCTGTTAAACTTTTGCAAAGCTACTTGTCGAACTGATTTCAAAGGGTCTTTGCTGGGGGAAGGATTTCCTCTGTGCCTGCCCTTATTATAAGGGGTTCCTCAAGGTTCCATCTTTGGACCGATTTAATTTTCCATGTTTGTCAACGATTTGCCATTGGTATGTGTGCACACTCGTATGCATATGTACGCAGATAACGTTCAGTTGTACATGTCTATGCCTATGAATCGGCTTAACGAATTAGTTTTTTATTTAAACAGGCAGTTTTTTGTTTTGTCGGCGATTAATGACTGGGCAGACAAAATCCTAAATCCTTCTAAGTGTAAGGTTCTACCCATATCAAAAAGCAATTTTGAACTGAGTCTGGTGCCAAGTATATGCATATCGGAATCGAAATTGGCGATAATAGAGTCGGCTACTAGCCTTGGGTTCATAGTAAACCGCAATCTGTCCTGCAACAACCACATAAACTACGTCATTGGTCGCATTTATGGTTGTTTGCGTAGACTGTTGTTGGCTGCAAGATTCACACCCTTTGAAACTCGACGGAAGCTCGTCCAAGCCCTTATACTTCCCATAATAACATATGCCGATGTTGTTTTTAGTAGCACGGGTTCATTGTCACTTAATAAGTTACAGGTAGTCTTCAATGATGCATTTAGATACATTCATGGACTACGCAGATACGACCGGATGCGATCTATGTGAAAGGTTTATTGGGCTGCACTTTAGTACAATACATGTATGCAAGAAATTGTATATTCTTACACAAAATTATAATGACAAAGTCGCCAAATTATCTGTTTTGCAAGCTTGAGTTTTTTTCTTCTCGCATAACACTTAATATAAACTTACCAAAATTTCAATATCTCAACTCATCAAGGTTCTTTTTCGTTCACGCCGTGACGTTATGGAACTCTCTGCCGTTGAATATCAAATGCATAAGCAATGCCGCAAGCTTTAAACTTCAATATTTAGGCATTTTTCTATTCAGCAACAATAAAGATTAATGTATATTTAACTCCTCTTTCTCTTACTTCTTACTTTTCATCTTCGTTGACTTTCCTTTCTTTTCTATTATTATTTTTTTCTTTTTTTGTATAATGGTTTATACAAATTATATTTAAAAAAAATGTTAACCTTGCTTATTTTAGTCATCTTATGAATTGTTTTTACTTTTGTAATATTACATATCTTGTAAATTTCAACATCTAATGTAATGAAATTAAGTTCTTATTTTAACTATCAAGCACATACCATATCATCTAATAAATCTGAAATCTGCATAGTAACGCAGTTGCAGTTCATCCAACAAACAAAATCGACTACGGAGTTCTTCTCCTACACCCCGAAGGGGGAGAAGCTGGACATTATCTGCTGAGGGGGTAAGAACCGCCTACGGTTCCGGAGGAGCTCCGTGCACTGTTGAAAGAGAAGGAGTGCAAAGAGCTCAAATTCGTGGGGGTCAAGTCATTTGTCACGGTTGGAGCTAAAATGGAGAAGCGGCAACTACCTGGTCCAGCTAAGTCCCAACAGAAAACTGGATGCTCTAAGGAGCATAAAAGTTCTAGACTACTAGGTTGTAAACTGGGAAAAATTAAAGAGTAGTGAAAACCTTTTACACTGTGTTCGCTGCCAAAGGTTCGGTCACGCCGCGTCGAACTGCTTAATGCAGCCAGATGGCAGATGGTTCAGCTTCAACGTCAGATAACAGAACAGGCTACGCGGGTAGATCAAACATACGCGCTGCTGCCGGGTCTAATGCACCTATAGCCGTAATGGGTAAGTACCTGGCGGAGCAAACCCTGAAGGTCCTTGCAGTAAATGTTCACTGACTAGGTTCGAACGAAGAGCCACACTATTTAAGATGCCTACAGACTAAGAGCCTGATGTGCTTTTGGTTAGCGAAACTAAGCTTACCAAAAGACAGAAAATGAGGCACAGAAGATATAAAATAATACGGAGAAACCGATCAACTCCATTAAGGGAGGAGGCGTTGCGATCTTTGTACAAAAAAGAATACGTTTTAAAAGAATATACGGTCCTGTAGTACTTAGGTTCCAGGTGCTGGAAGCATGCATCGTGTATATCCCCCTTCGTAGTGGAAAGCGGTTGTAATACTGTCTGTCTATGTACCTAAGGCTACTCAATCCACTTTATTCATCTCAGAGCTCGAGACAATTTTTCGATTCCTGAGGCTGGAATTGGAAGACAACTATTATATTATCGACGAAGATTTCAACGCCAAACATAGTAATTGCGGAAATACTAGATGGAACCTACTATTCAACTGGTGGGGTCAGCACAGTATAATGCATCGATTTGGGCTTAAGACGAGGAATAGTCCCTCATTTCCCAGACACGGGCCCTATTTGGATCTTCTGCTGTTCGACTCACGAACACAACTGACATGCACTAACCAGCAAACTACAAATTGTCTACGCACTTTCGTATATGACAGTGATGATTGCAGTCTCAGCACCGAAATAATTGTTCAAAATGAAATTGCGGAATTGGATGAGTTTGTTCGAAGGCATTCCTACAATTATAGTAGGGTGCGTTGGACACACTTCACCAGAACACTAACTAGAGCACTCTCCTCGAATTCGCTTTACCCACAGTCCAACAGAAATCTGTCAAACAAACAGGTATCTAAGTCTAATGGACGAGAAAATCAAACGAACAATGGACAAAACGATACGTCGGTACCAATGCACTGACGAAGAAGACCTATTCCGCAACGCAACTATTGACGCACTGCACCGACATAAAAGTAGACTGCTGTCAAGACTAAAAACCTTGTACAGACAGTTTACTGACAGACATAACCCGGAGATCATGACACTGAAGTCGTTGATTAAAAACCTCCAAACATTAATAAAAGAAAATTACTCGTACATAAGTTCTGTAAGTTTGTACTGAAACACTAAAATTCGGACTGTAAACACCAGCAACTCGAAAATGTTCCCGCAAATAAATAAAATATTTCGAAGAAATAATCAAAATGAACTTCCATGACTTAAAATCGCCTGAACGACGAACAACGAACAAATACTGGTAGCAGCAGGCATGTATCCAAATGAGGCCGTTGATGATGACAACTTCTTTCTGATTGAGGGTCCGAGTGAGAAGGTAGAGGCTATAGGAGCGATTTTCCAGCAAGTGTATAAGGCGAATGTTATCAATGGCCTGAACCACGATCTGGAGAATCGAGCCTTTGCGCACAATTTCGACTTTCGAAATGAAATAGTGAAATGGTGATTCGAGAGCTCGGGTTTCACCCAGTTCAGTGACGATAATATGGGAAATAACGTCATCACCAATGAAATGGCATCGTTCATTTCGAAGGAAGAGCTCCAAACGGTCTTCGAATCGCTTAGAAGTAAGAAATCAGTGGGAACCGATGAAATACCAAATATTGTGCCTCGACATCACCCACTAGAAGCGGTGAACATTTATACCACTCTGTTTAATAATGCAATTATCCAGCGTATTGGAAAACTGCGGTGGTACATCCGATCCCCAAAAGGGATAAATATACTTATAATCCGACGAATCTCCGCTCGATCAGTTTTCTTCCAAACATCAGTAAGGTTTTCGATAAGGTAATTAATAGAGTCCTGACTGAGTGGGCTGAAAATAAACGTAAAGTCCCGGATAATCAATTCGGTTTCAAAGGGGAGCACGATGTTATTCATGCCGCGTCTAAACTGGATTCGGATATGCAATCGAGCAAAGGCAAGAACCAGTGCACTTGTGCTTGCCTGATTGACTTTCAAAAGGCCTTCAAGCTTTTTGAAGTTGGACAGGTTGGTCATTAGTAAACCACAGCTATATAGGATATTCTTTTTGATATGCTCTCCATCGTGAAGAAACTGTCTGCAACAAGGTGCGGTAAATACACCGATCCAATTCATCATTTATACAAGTGATCTGATAGGTTCACTTCACCATGCCATAGCGTACGCAGACGACTTAATCGCGTACAAAACAGGTCTAAAGATTGAGGTCATTAATATACTTTTGCAACGTGACTTCGATTAAATTAAAGGATATTGGAATGACTCGAAGTTTAAAATTCATTTTCAGAATCCGGAAACCATTCTGTGTAGGACGCCTCTGTCTGGGGCCTGTAGGGATACCAGAAAGAATTCGCGAAAGCTTTCGATTGCGGAACAACACGAGCAATCACATGCTTGTCGAAATATTGTCAGATACCTTGGGATCTGACTAGATCAACATCTATATTTTAACAAACAAATAGAGCCAAAGTGGCTTTTGCCCTTACACGGAGACTGTTTTATAACAGCCAACTCGATGGATGCGTAAAGTTGATCTGCTACATTGCTTTATCAGGCCTATTCTTGTATTTGGATGTCCGGTGTAGTTCAACGTAAGGGCAAGTTTATTGGAAAAGATTCGGGTGTTTGAGAAGGCTTGTCGTAGGACTTGTTTTCGCTTATACAGAACACCAAAATCTGAGTACATACAATTCTATCCTAATAAGGTTTTGTACAACAGGGCAGTGGACAATTGTGTGTGAGTGGACAATTTCATCATTAACTTGACTCGAAGGCACATTGCAAGAGCAATGACCTCATTGAACAACCTGATCTCCGAGCTTACTACCCTACCTATATGTATGATGAGAGAGTTCGCTTTGAAAGCTTTATTCCTCCAGAAGCGTTCTTCTACCTAGATATAAGAGGTCTGATCCAGGATAGATTAGCAGTGCCGCTAATCTTCCACGTTATTTGAACAGCTACAGACAGGCGGGTCAACTACGACAGAGACGTGCGAAGCGTTTCCGGTTCAGTAGGGCGGTAGGGAGTCGCGACATGAGGGATGTTGCCCAACAATTTTGGTGGCATATTGGAGGAGAGGAAGCTTCTTCGTCGATTTCTTTTAGTACAAGATAGCTTCACTAGGATGCAAAGTCGGTTCGCCTAGTTTTTTTAGCCGTGTGCAGCTTACATAGATTTAGGTAGGATTAGGGAAGATATAAGCGAAAAAAATTATAAAATAATTAAAAAACATATAAAAGAAAAAAGATGGGTAGCAACTTCTCTAAAAGAAGGGACAATGCATCGAAAAATAAAAAAGTAAAATTGTATGATATATGGTATATGGTATACAATAAGCTGGTTTAAGTAGGTTGAGTAGGTTAAGATTTATTTATAAGTAGATAGTTTTAGTTTTAAAATTTTACGAAAAAAAAGTCTTTCTTAGTTTTAGTTTAAATAATTATAGAAAAAAGGAATCACACGAAACATCGAACGGCATAGTTTAAGTATTAGGTTTAACTTAAAATGCCCGCTTGGGCATTACTGCCCAAGTTAGCACAAGATATGTTTTCAGTCAAGTAAGCTATTTTTTAAGCGTTTTTTTGTCTAGCATGTAAGAATTAATAAATAAACTGAAATAAAAGTGCATTTAAATGGAACAAAAACGAAATCGGGGAACAAGACATTTTTTTTATTTTTTGTTAATTTCGGAAATAAAACTCACGTGTAATAAAAGTGTTAACAAGGCAGACAAAATCAGGCGATAGATAAAAGCGAGCGGTCCGCTCCCCAAATAGCGGGATCAGTGGATGGCAACAACACATCTGCCGATAAGGCAATTCTTTCGGGAAACTTGTCTCGTGAAACAAGGTCCCAGAGGAGGAGAAAGATAATTCCAACTCCCAACCCCCGTTCAACGCATCACCCTATCTGCTTCTTCTGCGAAGCCGCAGGTCAAAAAGTCTTTCAACCTCATAAAAATGTGAACACAACGTTCACGGTAAGTACTTTCATCCCGTCGCCAATGTAAACAGGCACTATGAATACGTTCGAATCTGTTTGTCTAAAAACTGCACCAGCGATATTACAGCGATTAATGAATGACATACTAAGGGATTACATAAATAAAATCTGTGTTGTCTACTTTGACGACATTCTGATATTTCAAGTTTAGAAGAACAGTAATGTGTTCACTTAAAATAATATTTAATAAACTGTCCGAATACAATCTTAAAGTGCAATTCGATATATGTTCCTTTCTGAAAACGAATGCCAAATTTTTAGGTCACGTCTTGACAGCCGAGGGAATGAAACCCAATCTGGGTAAAGCCAAATGCATTGAGAACTATCCTCTATCAAAAACCAAACAACAGCTAAAAGGGTTTTTAGGGGCCACTTGGTATTTTATAGAACATTTGTGAAAGATTATGCTAAAATAGCAAATGCCATTATAAAGTATTTAAAAAGAAGACCAAAAAAATAAATACAAGTGACCCAGAATATATTCAAACTATTGAAACTTTAAATTTAAATACAATAGAACATTCTAGTCAGTTGAAAATTCACCGACTTCGATAAAAGTTTCATAGTATTTACTGATTTAAGGAATTATGTAGTTGGAGCGGAACTAACACAGAACAGACAACCCATGTTATCCATCGAAGATGTTTATATTGGTTTGAAAGCAAAGATTATAGAGCTTTCAATGCAGCGAAAGACAGTACGATCTCTGATGGAAATTTAAGTACAACTCTGTTTCACCCGCAGCCAATTTTGAGGTCGAAGTTAGAGCAAATAAGGTTACCTACATTTTCGAGGAAGTTTTCCGAGTACCCGAATTTTATTGGTCTGTTTAAGAATCTGGTGGATAAAGACGAAACGCTTGATAGTTTACAAAAATTGAACTATTTAAAGAGGTCTTTAAGAGAAGCTGCATTGGGTGCAATACAAAAGTTCATTTGAGCGATTGGCTAATCGTTTTGATAACAAATGCCTACTTTTTCAGGAGCATATTAATTACCTGCTGGAGGTTGCCAAAGTTAAGTATGAAAGTTGAGGTTTTCCGACTTTGAAACAGAGTTAGGACTGTTGATTATTAAAGGCATCACAGACCTTCAACGAAACAAGTCGTTCAATATAGAGAACTGGAATATTCCAAAGAATATTGTTTCGGCATATCCAAAGTTCAATCAGGCATCCAAGATTGATATGTTGATAAGAGCGGAATGCTTGTTTGAATTATTGCCAGTTGAACAAATCAAGATGGAAGGACAACCTACTTTGCAGAAAACGTTACTCGGCTGGGTAGTATCAGGTAGATACGATCTATCGTTGGTCCCGAATGCTACAGTTTGCTTAGTTGGTGGTCGTTATTACGAGTAAGACATGCATCTGAACCAGAAAGTTGAGCAGTTTTGGAAGATAGAAAATGTGGACTGGAAAGCAGATCTCTAAACGAAGAAGAAACTGCATGTGAGACATATCTCAAGAAAACTATGCGGAATGAGGAAGGCCGTTTTGTAGAAAAGTTAAAATTTAAAGACAACCCAAAAGTGTTAGGAGACTCGCTTAAAATAGCTAGGAAATGATTCTATGCATTAGAAAGGAGATTGGATAGAAGGACGGAAGTTAAGAAACAGTGCTGTAAGTTTATGAAGTACGTGGATTTAGGTCACATGTAAGAGGATGCTGAGGAGAAAATTTGAAAAATGGAATATTTTTCTCCTCACCAATATGTTGTCAAACCTGATTCGTCGACAACGAAGTTAAGAGTGGTTTTTGACTGCAGTACCAGCACTTCTTCTGAAATCATCATCATTTTGGTCTCCACTACTGTCCTCCACGATTTACGCCTTCAAAACATATATTTAAAAATATATTCAATTCTCTTGGATCGGCTTTTATGATTGGCGGTGATTTCAATGCCAAACACACTTTTTGGGGATCAAGATGTGTCTCCCAAAAGGGTAAAATACTCTATAAAGCATGTATGGAACACAATTGTGACTTCTATTCAACGGGCAAGCCGACTTATTGGCCAACAGATACAACGAAAATACCCGATCTTGTCGATTTCTTCGTTGTTAAAGGAATTCGTAGCTCGGATATAAACGTTGATGAAAGCTTCGATCTTTCCTCCGATCATTCTCCAGTCATACTGACAATGAACGACACGTTTATTAAAAAACAAGGACCATTAAGACTAACTGGACGAAATACTAATTGGGAAGGATTCAGAAATGAGATTAATAATAACCTAGAACTAGACGTTTCACTTAAAGCAGCACTTGAACTCGAAATCGAAGTGGATTCTTTCGTTGAAATAGTCCAATGTGCTGCGTGGAACAATACACCTTGTCAACGAAAAAGTACGGCTAAACGTAACTTAAACTACCCGCCTGAGGTAAAAGATATGATAAGAGAAAAAAGAAAAGCTCGCAAAAGATGGCAAACAACTCGAGCGCCGCAGGATAAAACACGCCTAAACAGGCTCTGTAACCTGCTCAAGGAGACTCTTAAAAGTTACAGAAATTCCGAAGTAAATACATATATTCAAAACCTGACGGCAGGAAAAGAAACAAATTACTCGCTTTGGAAAGCTTTAAAATGCTTAAAAAGGCCCAAAATCCCCGCGCCACCAATCAAGGTCCGTAATAACGAATGGGCTAAGGGGGATAAGGAAAAAGCGGAGGTTTTTGCCGACTATCTTGAAGAAATTTTCAAGCCCTCCGACGGTCCAACACTGGTACCCGACACCAGTTCTTTAGAAATAGCATATAGTAATTTTGTAATGACAAATGCAACTCTTGCTGAAATTAAAACTGTAATAAGGAAATTAAAACCAAAGAAGGCTTCGGGGTATGACCTTATTACCGGAGAAGTTCTGAAAATGCTACCTCAAAAAGCACTTATAAAGCTTTTACACATTATTAACGCGGCTCTGAGGCTTGAATACGTGCCAAGTCAGTGGAAAGTTGCTGAAGTCATTATGGTACTCAAACCAGGAAAACCTCCAAACGATAAAAAATCATACAGACCCATTTCTCTTCTACCGATCCTGTCGAAAATCTTTGAGAGGATTTTGCTAAAACGTCTTCTCCCAATTATCGAAAACCAAAATCTTATTCCCGACCATCAATTTGGATTTCGGACTAAGCATTCAACAATTGATCAGGTGCATAGAATTACTGATGTAATTGAAAAATCCCTGGAAGAAAAAAAGATTTGTTCGAGCGTATTTCTTGACGTCTCACAAGCTTTTGACAAAGTATGGCATGAAGGTTTGAAGTTCAAACTGCGACGAATTTTGCCATTAAAGCTTTATAATATATTGACAAGCTATTTTGAAAATAGAATTTTTCGCGTTCGATACGGAAATGATGTTTCGAAATTTAAAGATATCCTAGCCGGAGTACCGCAGGGAAGCGTACTGGGCCCACTTTTGTACCTTTTATATACAAGAGATATACCACACGTCGAGGATACTGTTCTCGCTACTTTTGCTGACGACACCGCTATCTTAGCGGTTGGAGAATCAATAGAAGACTCAACGGCGAAACTTCAGACTGCTTTAAATAAAGTCTACGAGTGGACAAAGATCTGGCGAATTACCCTTAATGAGACAAAATCTGTACATATTGACTTCACCTACAGAAAGATAAATCACTTGCCCATTTCTATAAACTCGGTGTGTATCCCCTTTGCAAACGAAGCTAAGTATTTGGGAATGACACTTGACGCGAAGCTTAAATGGAAAACGCATGTTAAAAAGAAACGAAAAGAACTAGAGGCCAAATACAAAGAAATGTACTGGCTACTTGGTAAATATTCCAAGTTAAGCTTAGAAAACAAGCTGCTTCTTTATAAGCAAGTGCTAAAGCCGGTGTGGACCTATGGTATACAACTCTGGGGTTGTACTAAGAAATCAAATATAAATATAATACAAACTTACTATAAATATATAATACAAACAAAATAAAGTGCTACGACAATTTGTGCGTGCCCCATGGTTTATAAGAAATAATGACCTGCATCGAGACCTCGGAGTTCCTTTCGTGGAAGATGAAGTCAGGAACTGCGAACGAAAACATAAAGTCCGGTTAAGCGGCCATATCAACAATACAGTCCTAGAAATCTTGGACGAACGAAACATACTACGCCGTCTTCAACGAACTAAACCGTTGGACCTTGCGCGATAAATTGAAACCGCATTAAGAAAGCGGAATATGTAGGGTCTTTCATTGGAAAGTGTCCTACCAATCGTGATTAACTTATGAAATAAAAACTGCTTGATAAGTTCTACTTAGTTGCGGTATTAAAATTACCGGCTGCTTCACAAGGGCCACTTGATGGACAACGCGTTGTCCCAACGTCCTAAAACAATTAAAAAAAAAAAAAAAATTTTGGTGAAAGGCCCAGTAATCCAAGACACATATTTTTCGATTATACTGCGATTTCGTTGTTTAGATTCGGTCTTACATCTGATATTTCAAAAATGTATCGGCAAATACTCGTTGATCAGCAGGATCGGAATTATCAATGCATTCTATAGAGACCTCATTCATCGAAAGAGCTAAAGGTATACCAATTAAACACCGTAGCATATGGAACAACGTCGGCTCCATACCTAGCCACCCTCTGTCTTAAAATTTCGACGGAGATACGAGGGCCGTTCAGCATATTCTCGGTATCGGGGTGAAGCTGTGGTTGTATATATAAATTGACTTATTTATCAAGTAATACTATTATTTTAGTGCATTCATGTAAAATTTCATATAAATGTGATTATTAATTCGCCTCTCTATCTAAACAGAATCATAATGGCAACTGAGACGATGATGGTGAAAATTGAGCATCGCGCTGTAATTAAATTTCTCACTAAGCAAGGAAAAAGTCAAAAAACTATTTATGAAGAGATGGTGGCTGTTTACCAGGGTTCCGCACCTTCATTATCAACTGTGCAAAAGTGGTCAAGTGAGTTCAAGAGAGGCAGAGAGAGCATTGAAGACGACCCCCGCTCCGGCGCCCCGGCTACTGCTTGTACGGGTGAAAGCATCAAAGAAGTCGAAAAACTTGTTCTTGAGGATGCCCGAATAAAGGTGAAAATGATGGCAGAGATCACCAAGCTTTCAATTGGTACCATTCACACCATTCTTCATGACCATCTTAACCTTTCAAAGGTCAGGGCAAGGTGGATGCCACGAATGCTCACAGCGCCTCAGAAAAAAGTGAGAATCGCATGCTGTAGAGAGATTTTGGAGATGTGTAGTGAGAACGCGGACGGTCTTATGGATCGAATTGTTACTGGGGACGAAACATGGGTCCACCACTATGACCATGAAAGCAAACAAGAGTCCATGCAGTGGCATAAAAAAGGAACAGATCCCCCGAAGAAGTTCAAAGTCACTGCCGGGAAGCTCACGGCCATAGTTTTTTGGGACTCAAAGGGAATCTTGCCCATTGAGTACAAAAAAAAGGTGAAACCATCAACGCCACATCCTACGCTTCCACTTTGCTTAATTTGCGGGAGGAAATTAAAAAGAAAAGACGGGGTAAACTCGCAGCGGGTGTGTTGCTTCTCCTGTTCACACGGCGCGAGATTGTGGTTTCGAAGAAATCCAACACCCACCCTATAGTCCAGACCTAGCCCCTAGTGATTATTTCCTGTTTCCGGATTTGAAAAAATGTCTTCGTGGAAAAAGATTTTCGGTATTTTGCAGAGAAAGAGGAAATTTATTTTTTTGAGGGTTTAAAAAAGCTTATCTCAAGATGTAACAAATTCATTGATGTTAGGGGAGATTATATTGAAAAATGAAAACAATTTAAATTGAATTCGCATTTTCTTTCATATCGATACCGAGAATATATTGAACGCCCTTCGTAAACATGGAAAAAATACCCTTAGGGTCAAGGAGCAGATTTGTTAGAAGAGATCGCGAGGATTTACCAAGAAGTCAGTTTGATTTTAAAGGGGACAGGATTTGAGCTACGAAAATTGTGGACCAATGACGATGTCATGCTGAATCAAATTCGTGATGCAGATAAAGAAGTTCCAATGCGTATAAATGATTTCGATGTGCAATTATAAAAACCCTTGACTTTAAATGGAATTCATCTACGGACCAGCTGCAATATATGGTACCAGACATCATCTGTTTAAATATCGTTACCAAAGGAATCATCGTTTCGGAACTCTCTACTCTTTTTGATCCATTGGGACTGATTGCTCCAGAGATTGTCACGGGAAAAATGATACCTCAGAGCTTTTGAATGCAGAAGACAAACTGGGATGAATCAGTACAGGCTAGTATATACGAGAAATGGATGGTCTTTCAACACCGCCTTCGAGGACTAGACAAAATTAAAGTCCCACGATATGTCTTAAAACCATATTGCAAAACGATTCAAATTCACGGATTTGCAGATGCAACGCTGAGAGCATATGGTTGTTGTATATACTGCTCGAATGACTGATGAAACTGACCACGTTGCACCTTTTGGCTGCAAAGTCAAGAGTTGCCCCCATAAAAGCACAAAGTTTACCTAAGTTGGAATTGTGCTCTGCGGAACTGTTAGTGGTGCTATCGAGGGCAGTGTTATCAAATCTTTCACATCTGCTACATCTTTGAACGGAGTCTGAAATTGTTCCTTGTTGGCTAGCGGCGCATCCTTCAACGTGGGATGTATTTATCGCAGAGTGTCCATGATACAATCAGATCTACCAGCAGATAATTAGAGACATGTAAGTGGTAAACAAAATCCAGGGGATATAATTTCTAGGGAATCATAAGCAGATGAATTGGTGAAATGTACTTGGTTTCAAGGAACAGAATTTCTATACTTTCCAAGCGACCGGTGGCCAGTAAAAAAGGTTTTTCTATTCTCAATAATGCACCAGGAAGGCACAAAACAGTGAGAGTCTTATTGACGAATAATATTTCACAGCAAATTTCACAAATGTATCTGCATCATAGGGACGCCCAAAGGACATGCAGTAAGAGAGATATACGATGTACTTCACCGTATCTTGTGGCACATTCAGCGCAGCAAATTCAAAGAAGAAATCCAGCAACTAGAAAAAGATAATTCGATTAGCCTAAATCGAAATCCTTTCCTCGACTATACCTCTTTAAAGCTCCTTAGAATTGTCGGGCGTCCGCTGAACGTAAACATTCCTTACTACACCAAATGTTCTATTCTTCTTCTCAAATCCAACCCTTGCATTTGTAATCTTGTTTTTTATTTGCATAGAAAAAACTACCACGCGGGATCACAAGCGCTAATTGGCAACGATTTGGGTACTGGACGTTAGAAGACTGGTGAAGAAAGTGGTTGATATATGCTTTCACTGCTTCAGGTATCGGCCCAAGTTGATGACGCAAATTATGAGAAACCTGCCTTCGGACCGAGTGCAACCAGGCAAGTCATTTCTGAACACTGGAGTTGATTTCTGTGGGCCATTCTATGTCACACTAAAACTTCGTGGCCAACGTTTCGGCAAGGCTTATGTTGCACTTTTTGTCTGCTTCGTGGTCAAATCGGTTCATTTAGAAGGTTTTCTGAGACCTAATAAGTCAACTTTTTATCGCTGCTTTGAAAAGGTTCGTCGTTCGGCGAGGATATGCCGACAATTTTTCTATGACAATGCAACCAATTTAGTTGGAGCACGAACCGAGTTGAAGGAGTTCAAGATCAATTACTGCAACAGATGTCATCGCTGCCTGGTATACTGGAGAACTTATAAATTTTCATCATATCATATTTTCATTTTGGAGGACTTTGGGAGGTCGTTGTAAAGTCCGCGAAATCTGATTTGTTGCGAACTTTGGGTCGAGCCAGCTTGGCGTTTGAAGAGCTTACTACAGTGGTGACAAAAGTTGAAGTTATTTAAAACTCTCGACCAATCTGCCTGATGTCGAGTGATCCCAGTGATGAGCATGTTGTAACACCCAGGCATTTCTTGATCGGAGGTCCCCTAAATACAATTCCACAATCGTCACTGGAACATGAAAAGATACCCTGTTTGAAGAGGTGAAGACGGCTGGCTTAAATTAAACAGCATTTCTAGATCCGATGGATGAAAAAATTTCTCTTAGAAACCGAAAATGTGCAAATTAACACTATCATCCTTATTTCTGAAGACAGTACTTCTCCTCAGCAATGGCTCCTGGGCAAAATTATCAGAACAGTGATCTCAGGAGATGGAAAAATTCGTGTCGTTGACCTGAAGACGAGGAATGGAGTTCCCCGTTGAGCTATTCACCGGCTGGCTCCACTACCAATAAATGATTAAAGTATCAGTTACATGTTGCGGATACTTTAAGGCGGCAAGGATGTTCAATGGTCATACTTTTCACATTAAATCTTTACTTTTTGTATATTTATTTTAAAACATCTTAACGTTTCTTTTATACTTGGTAATTTAGAACACAATAATTGAATTACAAGCTATCTCATCTATTGTGAATTAATGTATCAAACTCCTCAAACGAGAAGTAGTGTTCGGCGTCTCCTTCCAATAAATTCTCTCTCCAGGAGATCAAGTAGCTACTTTGTAAAATTGAAATGGATGATAGAAGAATTCGAAAACCAACCATCAAGTGATACCTATACTCGTATACCATATTTTAATAAAGACAAAATTAAATAGAATTAAAGGCCGTGTCTTTTATTTTAAAGTTGAGAAATTTTGCCACAGCAAATTCAAGTAATAAAAATTTATTTCGTTAAACAAACTTAGTTCCTGAACACTCTAGGGAAACAAATACCTTAGATTCAACGAAAACAAGGTAACAGATTTCCTAAGTAGGATTCCTGAGAATAACAAAGAACAAGAACCTAGCGAAAAACATTCAGTTAAAAATTTGTCAGACAATTCCACCACACTCACAAGAAGAACAACAACTTGACAATATTCAAACACAGGAAACAGTAGTAAGCAAGTACAAAACACAAATGATACAAACGAATGAACTGGACAAAGAAGTAGAGATACTATACTATACAGACGTATAGCATGGACAAGTACTAATACGAACAGAAAAAAATACTATTGGACGAAAGTCCTTTGAAGATTTATAGAGCCCTGTCTCAATGGAATTTATATGGAACTCTCAAATCACGAGTTTAATAAAATATAGCAGCTATTGGTAGAACTTTTTGAACACGACAAACAAATCAAATTTATTAAAGCAACATTAAGAGCAAGAAAACTTAAGACATTAGAAGAAACATAGTAAATACCTTTTTACCATACCCATGAAAGTGCTCTTAGTGGTATAACAGAGACGTATCATAGCTTAAAGAATAAAATAATAAAATATCGTATACTTCCCTCATTTAGTTAAAAAACCTACAAGAATAATTAATAACTGAAAAACATGTTTAGATATCAAATATGAGCTCAAACCAATAAAACCCAAATACGAAATTAGTCAATCATTCAGCAGATGCAATAAAATTATTCATATGGACATATTTTAATTTAGGAAACATCAAACTTACAAAAAAAACCATACGATTGCTTTTTGCCAAACAAGAACCGGACCAAGAAGATAGAAACATTGGGGGATCACTTTTTCAAGTTCGCTAAATCATCAAAAATTATAACAGACAATGAGTCTGAATAGTTAAAATAATTTTTAGGAGAAGTAGAAGTCGGACTTCACCTTACTCAACCCACTCATTCAGGTAATAGTGATATACATATGTTAAAAAGGCTCCATTCTATGTTATAGGATATACTGGTAGTTATGAGGAAATTAGATTTCACACTTATCCAAAAAGTACGTGATGCAATAAATAAATATAACAATGGATGCCATTCCACTGTTAAAAGGACACCTGAAGATGTAGTGTTTGCGGACCCTGAAAGTTTAGTTAAAGACATAGAGACACACGAGGAAAAACGAGCACTAAAGCTAAACCAGACTAGGGAATGTTACTAGTAAAAGAGAAAAACTATACCTGTAAAGAATTATAAACGAAACTTCTATAAAGACGAACCTAGATATAGGCTAAAGCAAATGGATAGATAACACCCCATTATTATATGTTTACAGGTGACATCAGTGTTTCTCATACTAATAGTGACGCGATAAACAACTCCACTGATTAATTAATAACGGGTATACTTTAATCAACATGGGACATACCAAAATAATTAAAGGTACAAAAGCAATGCTTCATATTATTAATCCCATTGAACTTAGACGGAGCTAAAATAACCGACCCAGAAAGACAAGACAAAGATAAAGACTTTTAAATTAGAAACACACAGGACACAATTGACTCAGGCATACAAAGAACTTACTATAAACGAAGAACGCATTATTCAACAGCAGATAATTATTATTATTATTATTATTATTATTTTTTACTTTACTTTGGATTTATTTTACTTTGTGAAAGCGCCATTTTAACGTTATTTAATTTTTCATTGTTTTTAATCTTGCTTACCAATATTAAATCAATTGCCAACCTAAGAAGTTTGAAATCGTTAAAGTATTCACTTTATTTGACTCAATAGTTTTTGTACTTTTATTATCAATGAATAGCAGAAATGTTTTGGATTAAGCGTCGCTCCCCTCAGGGTATTTAAACAACTGTCTAATGAATGAGATAATCTATCCCTCATCGGATGAGGAGTATCAAACCAAAAGAAAAGGCATAGTACGATTCGAACAGTAAAGAGGTTGTCAGGGTTTTATGTAGAAAGGTTTTTGCTGTCCTGCAAGACCAACCCGACAGAGAAAAACCGAAAAAAATTCAAACCAGACAGGAATGACTGCAACGTCTTTCTTAAGCGTGTGAAATTCCCATTCGACCAAAAACTGAGGCAAATACTACAGTATCCCAAAAGTAGTTAAAAACATTAGAAGTTCTACCTCATTGTCAGCTCTTTGGAAAAGTCCAATCTGCTTGCTGCACACTTTGCGGCCAGTTCAACACTTGCAGAGTTTGCTTTGTCTCCACCTATACTTGAGTACGTCAAATCTTAAATTGGACGAATCCACTTTCGCACTCGTCTAGTAGCAAGAGAACTTAAAGATCTTAATATACACAAATCCGCTGGTCTAGATGGCATATCTCCCATTCTTCGTATTCTTCTACGCTGGCAAAACCACTTCGTAATCTTTTTGATCAATCCTGCTCTTTAGGATTCTTTCCCAGCAGATGGAAAACATCAAAGCTAAATCTACTTCTCTTTCCTACTACAAACTCATTGCACTCATGTACGTCCGTTCTTTCCAAGTCAAAATCTCGAAACACAAAAACTGGCAGTACAGCTTTCGTAGCAAAAGGTCCACCGGTGATTTGAAGGCATGTCTTCCCAAAAAGCGGAACCAAAGCGTATGTCAGTCTAGTGAAAGCAAAATAGTTGCACTTGATATTTCTAAGGCAATTGACAAAGTTTGGCATCAAGCCAAAGCCATCAAGTCGAAAATGCGTTCATTTGGGATCGATGACTCTCTTCAGAAACACGATTCTCCATTCTGTCTCCGACACTCTTTTTAGCTTTCATCAATGATCTCTTGTCTGCTACTTCTAATCCAATATATTCTTTTGCTTACGACAGTACTCTCTGATCTTCACAATCGTAAATGCTGTAGAACGGGAAAATCAGCGTATGTTAAGCACATTAAATGTTATTGGCAGCATAACCAATTGGGGAACTATCAACAAATTTAATGCTTCTAAAACACAATGCTGTCTGCTCTCATTAAAGCAAAATTTAAATACCCAGCCAGTATCAATGAATGGCACTTGCATCGTTAAAACCAAAAAACTTTCCATTTTCGGTATATGTGTCAGTGACAATTTACGTTGGAATGGAAACATATTCGATGTCGTCAAAAATGCTGCGAAATATCTATGTTTCCTCAAGCGATGTAGGAAATATTTCACGCCTCTGACAAGGCCAAAATATATATTTTATTTATTTATTTTTTTTTATTTTATTTTATTTATTTATATTTGCACATAAAGATAACAATCGTATTAAAAATGTGAAGGCTTAAAGAAATTTCAAGAATAAATGGCCAATTACATCTAATAAAAGAGTTACAAAATTGAGTATATGTAAGAGAAAAAATAAATTGTGATGTCATTAAAGATTTAATTTACTGAACTGACTAAGAAAAAAAGAAAAGAAAAGTAAATGTGAAACTAAATAGAATTGAATATAAAAGATTAAGCATCAAGATTAAACACCATTGGCCAAGTATCTTAAAAGTAGGGTTTTAAACGTGTTTGTGTTACGTGTTTGTGTTAAAAGTGTCACAGGCAGTGCCTTCCATAGGTTAGGCAGCTAAATCTTGGTTGAATTAACGCGGAAGTTCTTTGGGAAGTGGCAAAATTATGTTTTCAGTATAGGTATTCAGGTTCACGAGTGTTAATTATTAGATGGAAGAGACTTAACGCCCTGTAATTTAGGAGACTATCAAAGTGGATTGATATATGATCATAAAATCAGATATTGAAAACGTAATTAGCTAAATTATTATATATCACATTAACCCGTTTACTACCACTGTACTCGTTTGGGTACAAAATATCCATATACTTTATCACTTTATCATCGACCTATCTGTAATTTTTTTAATGAGGTTTGAATATATTTCTTTTCTTTGACATTTCACAAGTATGTGAAACCAATGCTCATTTGAAAATAAACAACAACGGGACTTTTTTTTGAATCAGCTGGGATATTTCGAGGTTGATTTTTTTTGTTTTTCGTGAAAATTTCTTATTTTACTTTTAATAATTTTACTTTCTTATCAAATAGTTCTAAAACATTGTACTAAAACATTTAAAAGTGACAAATAAATTAAAAGTTGTAATTACCCACGGTAAGTAGGTTAGATGTTAGGGTACAATGGAAGCATATAAAATAATTTTTGTATTATTCTTTTCCAACAGGCTCCTTTTACGGGAGGAGATTCGATAGTCTTACAAATGCAGTTGAGGCAATAAAAGAAGACGAGAGAAGTGCCAGCTGTGATATTGATATCCCAAATGATGCCCCAGGGTTTGTAGAGATTTTTGTTCGAGATGAAGAATACGACAATGAGGATGATGTCCCATTATCAGTTCTGCGAAATTCAGTTAGTGAATATATGCATGCTTTACACGATGTTCCCTTCGGGTTAGGGGTTAGAATATACCCGAGGTAAGGCATGCCTGTCGTAAGAGGCGACTAAAATCCACTGGGCCTGATTAAGGTGTTAAGCGACCCGTGCCAGAATCGACCAGGTTGGGGGCCCAGTATAAAAATAGCTTAATCTCTAACGGAGCATTCGGATACTTGGCGACCTCCGGATCAGCCAGCCTTATCTGTCTAATGCGGATCTCTGGACAGACGGACTACCCTTTCTCCGCTACTCGTGGGAACT
This sequence comes from Volucella bombylans, assembly GCA_949129095.1. Taxonomy (NCBI): domain Eukaryota; kingdom Metazoa; phylum Arthropoda; class Insecta; order Diptera; family Syrphidae; genus Volucella; species Volucella bombylans. Next base: position 66,331,616 of record OX422142.1, on the reverse strand, counting down.
AAAATGAGTTCAAATAATCTTCAAAATAATACAAATATAAACCAGGACCCCTTTAAAAAATGCTCAAGTCACGAGATCTCCAGTTCGCGGATCGCTAGGAAAATCATGCGAAAGCAAAGACCAAGCACAGTCGGTAGCTCAGGGCAATAGCATTATACCGAATAAGCTACAAAATCTCGAACGCGAAAATTCTGATCGATGCGCCAGACTCCAAAATATGGAATTGCTCTGTGCCGAACTAAAAAAGCAACTAGATGCCATTAAGCCGCAATCTAAATCTGAGTCTGAGTCTGTTTCGCTATTTGACCGCCCCGAAATCTCGAGTTTTCACACGGACGAGGAAGAGCTAGTCCGCGAAACGGACTGGATACTTAAAAAAAGCCAGGTAAGAAGCGCAAAGTTACTTCCTCGCCTGATATCGAACAAACAAAGAAGCAAGCCAGCTTTAACACTGCTGAGGTCGATAAGGCTACAAAGCAACCCAAACAAAGACCGCCACCGCCAATAAACATTTTTGGAATATCGGACTACAACAAGTTGCACATAATCCTGAAATTTGAGCACAGTGATCAACCGATTATAAAGTAAGATCTCGTAATAATGATACATGGACTATCAATGTCCTTAATCCAGACAACTACCTTTCGCTTTCGCTAAAATTAAATGCCAAGAAGATCTAATAGCATACGTACGAAAATAAAACGGAAAGACCCATACGCGTTGTAGCTAGAGTATTGCATCCCTCTTGCCTTAAAGAAAACATCGTAAACGACCTTAAAAATAAAGGCTTTAAGATAATCGACGCAGTTAATATACCTGCGCAAAACCAGAGCAATGTTGAAAGCGAGAGGACGATCCTAAGCGGTCTTCCCCTCTTTAGACTAACTTTCGACAAAACTGAAAGCCTAGAAAGAATTTATGCCATAAATTCAATTTTGGGACTTGTTGTCAAAATTGAACCTCCGAAAAACTCTAGGCTGATTCCCCAATGTACACGTTGCCAGGGATTCAGCCATACTCAGGCCTACTGCCAGAAGGAACCTCGCTGTGTAAAATGCGCTGGCAAACATCTGACTCGAGAGTGCAATGCCGCGAAAGAGTCCCCAGCGATATGCATTAACTGCAAGGGAAAACATCCAGCTAACTATCAAGGCTGCGAAGTCGCGAAGGAGTTACAAGAGCTACGAGATCAATCAAAAACGAAGCCTTTGAAAAACGCAGGAACAGCTAAAATGAGAAATAAGAACAGCGGTTCTACTCCAAAGCCTTTAAAGAAGGTAATGGTGACAAACGCTAAAATCACCAATAACAACAACGTCGCGCAAATAGCGGCTCGAGTAAATATGACTAACTGTACATCACCGGATCCTGCCTCAAATGTGTTCTCAGTAATTCTCGAGAGACTAGAAGAACATACTAAAATAAATAAGATAATAGTCGAACGGCTTCTTAAGCTCGAAGCCAATTTGTGCAACTAATTATGGCAAAGAAGCTCAATATACTTGCGTGGATTGCCAACGGGCTACAGAAAAGGCTTGATGAACTAAATATTTTCATTCAGTAAAAAGTAATTGACATATGTTTATTTTCTGAAACCCACCCGGCGATAGAATCGCGCGTGGAATTAAAAGGTTACCGCTACTAGCACGCTCATGATCCATCGGGAAACGCAAGAGGCGGGTCATCTCTATTCATAAAAGACTGCATTGAACATACTCTGGAAGCAATAATTGAATTTGACAAATTTCAAATGACCGTGGTGCGCGCTAAAAACAAAAATTACTGTTTTAATATATCCTCAATCTATTGCCAATCGCGCTGCAAAATAGAAAAACACGAATTTATTGACCTATTCAACTCTCTTGGACCAATCTTCATTATTGGTGGCGACTTTAACGCGAAGCACACCTTTTAGGGCAAGCCGACATACTGGCCCTCGGATGTCGCCAAAACACCCGATCTAATAGACTTCTTTATCGGAAAAGAAGTAGACGCTAGTTACGTCAAAGTTGAAGAAAGCTTCGATCTTTCCTCCGATCATTCTCCAGTTATCCTTTCACTGTGCGAATCCTTGGTTAAGAAACAAAGACCACCTAGATTAACTAACAGCAAAACTCACTGGTAAGATTTCCGAATAGACGTTGTAGACAATACTGAGTTAAAAGTAGCACTTAGAACGCCGTATCAACTTGAAAAAGAAGTTGAACGTTTTGTTGAAGTCATACAGCAAGCGGTCTGGAATAACAAAAACCGCGAATCGAACAAAGTTCCCAAAGTCGGCATAAGATACCCACCGGAAATCAGAGAAATGATAAGGAAGAAAGGAAGAGCGCGGAAAAAGTGGCATAAACTCGGGCACCACAAGATAAAACGTCCTTCATTAAGCTCTGTAACTTGTTGAAAAAATCGATCAAGGACTTCAATAACCAAGGTATTAATAACTATCTTGAAAGACTCACAGCGACAAAGAATACCAATTACTCCATATGGAGAGCCGTTAAAAGTGTTCGAAAGCCCCAAATACACGTGGCGACAATAAGAAGAAACCAGGATGACTGGGCGAAAGAAGATAAGGAAAAGCTAATGTTTTCGCCGACCATTTTGCAGAAACGTTTAAACCATTCGACGGGGAAGTGCTTCTAGAAAATGACAATACGCTAGACGTGACGACAAACTTTCCAGTAGAAAAGGCTACACTTAGGGAACTTAGACAAGTTATAGACACGCTTAAGCCCAATAAAGCCCCGGGATATGACTCAATAACGGGACAGATACTTAATGCATTGCCGAAAAAAGGTTTGCTAAAGCTGCTCTATCTTATAAATGCCAGCATTAGATTAGAGCATGTAGCGCACCAGTGGAAAGTAGCCGAAGTTATTATGGTTCCGAAACCCGGTAAACCGCTGACTGGAGTCAAGTCATATAGACCAATATCGCTTCTCCCGATTACATCGAAGGTCTTCGAGCGAATCCTTCTTAATCGTCTTAAACCAATTACCGACACAAATTCCCTCTTGCCTGATCATCAATTTGGCTTTAGAAGCCAATATTCTACAGTTGACCAAGTGCATCGAATAACCAATGTAATTGAACGAGCAATCGAGTGTAAGTTAGTCTGTTCAAGCGCATTCCTTGATGTTTCGCAAGCCTTTGATAAGGTATGGCACGAAGGCCTAAAATATAAACTTCGACAAGCCCTACCCCAGCAATTGACTCGTATTTTAGGTTCATACCTGGAAGACCGACTCTTCCGTGTGAGACACGGAAACGAATATTCCACTTTTAAGACAATAAAGGCGGGTGTGCCGAAAGGAAGTGTACTTGGTCCTCTGATATATTTGCTTTTCAACCGCGATATACCGCAAACGGACGACACTGCCCTAGCCACTCGATCTAGCGCGGTGATTAGCAGCGCGTAATTTTCTAAAGTACACAGGAATTTTCAATGGAAAATCGCCTGCAGAATATCTTATAAAAACAAAATAAAATGCGATAGAAGAACTGCTTGTTGAGTGTGAACTCAATCGTGGTTTCCATAAGGGAGGTGTTTTTTAGTGAGTAAGAATCTCACACTACTATACGTTCCGGGCCTATAGTGTCTATCAAGATTTCTCACCTTCCCACGAAAAAAAAAACTTTCCACGATGATCTAAAAATGATTTGAAAATGAGTTTAGAAAATAAAAGCCCTGCTGAGATTTTCGATACACTATTGGATGACGATGCCGTCCAATTAATTTTAGATCAAACTCGGTTGTATGCCTCCCAACAAAACCATCACAATTTTGAAATATCGAAACGAGTCCTCCAAGTTTTTATCGGCATACTATTTTACAGTGGCTACCATTTAATGAAAAGGGAGTTAATATACTGGCAATTGGACGAGGACACACGAACTCTAATAGTTGCAAACAATGTGTCTCGGAAGACATTTTTTGATTTAAAAAATGTATTCACTTGATGGATAATAGTCAAATAGACCATCAAGATAAAATGGCTAAAATAAGAATGAATTTTTTTTTGTCAGAAATTTCAAAAATGGGGCTTTATGCACAAACATTTTTCTATTAATGAGGCCATCAAAATATTCTTCCAGAAAGATCTCATCTGCCATCAGGTTCTTGGGTTGTTCTTGAACTATTAGAAACTGTAAAAGTCCCTAGAGACCATGTAATTTACTTTGACAACTATTTCTCTTCCCACAAGTTATTGCGTTTGTTGAGAATGAAAGGATTTAGAGCAACTGCAACTACTAGAGAAAATCGGACAAAAAAATGTCCTTTGCAAATAAAAAATCAATTCAAGAAATTATTTCGATGCCAACAACAAACTTCTCTTCGTAAAATGGAACGACAATAGTGTTGTCACTATGGGCACAAACTTCGTTGAAGTAGAACCGTTACATTTTGTGAAACATTGATCATCTGCCGAGAAAAAAAAGGTGCTGGTACCCCGGCCAAAAGTAATCGCTAATTACAATAAAGGTATGGGGGGCATTGATTTACATGACCATTGATCTACGTTGATCTACGCATAGAAAATAAAAATAAGAGGCAAAAAATGGTGGTGGCCGCATTTCACATCAATGCTTAGTTCCAGATTGGTAAATACTTGGAAGCTGTTCAAAGTTACAAATATTTCTCAGGATGATTTACTGTCTTTCAAAAGAAGCATTGCACGACATGATCTAAGAAACTACACTCTAAGAATACAACAATAAAACGCAGTATTACATCAAGTGTCGTGTATGCCGAGGGACCCCATTTTCCCCAAAGGATCGATAAAACCCATAAGATGCAAAGAATGTCATATGAGGGTAAGGTGGAACTGTGAACTTTGTGCTATTTCCCTATGTGTGGAAAGAATTGTTTCAAAAAATTCCTTACCAAGAATAATTAGAACCCACATCTTACCACTGTACTCGTTTGGGTACAGCTCCAAAAACCTTTAAATTGATTTATAAAAAATAACACTTTAACTTATTTTTATTATAATAATAGTATTTAATAAAAATATGTCGAAAAAAAACTTAATTTCAAACTTTAAACGACTTTGGTTTTAAATGGGTTAAGTTTCCTCTTGGTCTTATAGTCTATGTTGCAAAAAATTTCACATACGTATAAAAGAATTGGTAGAAGTAAGGTCTTTACAAGCAATATCTTAGTTTTTATAGGTATAAAGTTTTGTGTTAACCATAGTAACCTTAGCCCGCCATACACCTTTCCAATCGCTATTGATATATGGTTGGTCCAAATAAGAGTTTGATTAAAAACTAATCCCAGATTTCCAGCCGTATGGACGTATTCTATCGTTGACTGCCCCAATAATATGGCTGGAAAATATGAAGTGTCAAGCTTCCTCTTACTTATACACATTTTTTTTTGATTTCCCCGATTTAAGAGATAATTTGCACTCTACCGCCCACTGCAAGAATACACTTTAAGTCCGCATTCATGTCATTCATGGCATTTTCAGTAGGCGAAAGTGATGTGTTAGATTAGATTTGGACATCATCTGCATACATATGGACCGTACAATACTTAACTAATCGGGGAAGTTCATTAACATATAACAAGAATAACAGGGGCCAAGAATCGAGCCCTGCGGCACTCCCTTGATCACATCTAGAAAAGACGACATTTTATTATGAACCGCTACACATTTTTGTCGTTCAGACAGATATGAGTGCAAAAGTTTTATTGCAAGGAAGGAAAATCCAAAATTTTTCATGAGCTTTTCGCAGAGTATCGAGTAGTCCACCGTATCGAAAGCTTTAGAGAAATCTAAAAGAGTCAGAAAGGTAAGACTATTTGAATCAAGTGCTTTTCGGATGTCTTCTACGACTAGTAGGCGAGCTGTTTTACAACTTCTTTTGCACGAAAACCAGACTGTGCTTGAATTAAAAAATTCTTACTAGTTAAGTACCATTTCATCTGTTTCGATATACTCGTAGACTACTCAAAAGCCTTCGATAAAAACGGCAGTGTAGCAATAGGTCTAATCTCAGTATACTGCACTTTTGGAACTGGGATTATCTTAGCTCTTTTCCACAAAAGGGGATATTTACAGGTTGTTATGATGGTGTTTAAATATAGATAATGAATGGAAGGACACACGGTAGTATAAGTTTTAGGAACCTTGGATTTATTTCACCTAATCCAACTGCATTCGATTTAACTGATAATATAGATTCAACTAAATCTAAATCGGCCAAACAGATAAAGTTAAAATTATCATCATTATCGTCATTAACATTGCGCAGTATTACCTCAGATTCAGGATTCGTCTTTTGTAAGGTTGGCGAGCCTAAAAACTGTGAATTTAGTAAACTACAACCAACATCACCAGGAGCACGATTACGTTGCCTCCCGTACCCCAGATGCCTTAAATTTTGCCAAAGATTTTTCCCAGATTGTTTCGCCGGATCCAAAAAACTTTCATAAAATTTTGTTTTGGAGTTCCAACACTGGTGACTACCAAATTACAAAGAGAGGGAAACATTTCATAGTGTACAGCAAGTTTGTATCATTCCAACGCATATATGCAGTGTTACGTTGTTCAATAAGTTGAAAGATAGATTGATTAAACCAAACCGGGGAGTTACTTCGTATGATTTTTCTCCTTAAGCGAACATGTTTTTCAAAGAGGTAACTAAAATTTTCTTGCAAGAAGGAAACCTGCTGGTTAGGAGATACCACATAATATATGTATTTTTTCCCAGTAAATACTTTCAACGTCAGTCTGTAAATCCCTATGGTTAATATTTTTAAAGTTCCTATATTTGATTACCTTTTCTTCAGCTTCAAATCGTATATCAAAGGTAAGGAAGATCAAATCGTGGTTTGGAAAAGTCTGGAGCAGATAGTTTACTATAAGTAAGGGCCTTACGAGCTTCGCTTCGAAAACTAACATCTAACAGGGTGGGAAGGTATTTGAAAAGTAGGTTGGTGTAGTCGAGTTTACAGGCGTAAGATCTAAACTGTTAAAACTATCTACAAGCTGTGCAGAGGATTGAGCGCTCAACAGATTACAGTTTAGATCGCCACAGATGACCACATTTGTGTAACTGTAAGAGGTACTTTCCAGCATGTTCATAATGGGTGTGATGTCTGCATTCCTGTTTGGTCTGTAGATAACACCAAATAATATACAATCTACACAATATACAATCAACACAAGACGTTAATAAATAAAAAATCCGAATCATTATCACCACCCGATTTGCATACCAGATTACATTTAATTCCATTTCGCACGTATATGGCTGTACTCCCGCTAACTCGACCTATTCTATCTGCACGGAAAAGCTTATAACCTGCCACTTTGTAGATTTTATCACTAAAATCTGGGAAGAACCTAGTCTCGGATACGCTAATCACGCCAACTTTAGAACAGTAAACGAAAACTCATCCAACTTAGGCTTCAGACTTTGTGTATTAATGTGACACACATGTAGTCCGTTTTTGTGTGAACTTAACACCGGAAGCATACGAAAGAAATTTCCGTCCACTTCACCCTCAACGAGCCCACTGCTATGTACACCTGATTGCATTATTAAACAAAAATAATGACAACTATGTGAAGTACTGTGATAACCACTTAAATGTGAGCAGCGACATCTAGACTTACAGAGCAGAAAATGTCGATACTGGAATAACAAAGTCTCGACTGGAGAGTGGAATCGAATTTTCTAGCAAATTGGAAATTGTATGGGACGCTGGATGGCGAGGATTGTTCTCGAAGTATGTCATTCGAGTATAAATACCAGCATCCCCAAGGTATGCAAATTAGTTCTAAAGTGTAATTTGAAGTGTTAATTAGGAGAAGTGATTAAGTGGTTTAAGTAAAAGATAAGAAAAGTATAAGTGGTTGAGAAATTGAATTGTACTGAGAGGACGAATTAAATGGTGAATTGTAACTGTACTGAATAAAGGGATTTGTATTGAAAAGAATAAGTTCTATCATTTGTACCCACACAAACATTTTACAGTACTATAAGAGAGAAACAGCAACACAAAAAATCCAAAACCGGACCAAATATAAATAAGATGAGAAATAATTGACTTTGGCCATTGATGTATGTGATTAAAATAGAAGAAAAATAAATAAAAATAAAAATTACTGTAGTTAGTGTAAAAAAAAGATATGAAAGAACATTGTTATTGTGTTTCCACTACGGTTGCTTCGCTCAGTTGACATCTCCCAGCAGCAGCATTATGGTATTTAAACTTTCGATGTCTAGCACAACTGTACTTTCTTCATTTGCATTGAATTTGACGAACAAAGACCCAAATTTAGTAAATACAGAAGACAATTGCTATTTCTTTTTCATGCGAACACCATGCTGGAGAAGAGATCGATTCCTAGGTGTTAAGCTCTCATTCACGAATACCTTGTTGATTGACTCAAAACCAAAATTAAGTAAACAGAGAGCACGATTTAACGCTTTGTGGTGTTATACTCGTATAATAAACATGTAATGTGCTAGTTGAAGGAGCATAAAATAATTCATGCTTATTGTCTACTATCACTCTTTACTTATTACTCGTACCAACCTTGCAAAGTAATTCCATTATACCAATCGCACATTATATTGAATTCAGATTAGTTTTAAGCTACTTTTATCTCTCTCTCTTGTCTTGACCTCCGATCTGTAAGCATCTCAATAAAGAAAATTGAATCAAGGTAACTTCTTTTATTAGTATTAAAAAACTGTAACATTGTCGACGAGGATTTGCGAAACACGTGTGGTTTATTATTTAATTATTAAATAAAATAAAATTAAAAATGTCCCGACTAGTCGGAAATATTGAACCGTTTGTACCTGGCAGTAATTTCAAGGCATATGAAGATCGCATAAAACAATTGTTCATAGTAAATGATATCCAAGAAGAGGCAAATACTCCGCTTTTTATCACCATCGTGGGAGCCGAAATATATGAAATACTGATGTCATTAACTATTCCAAAAATGCCAAGTGAAAAATCGTGTGAATAACTCTTAAAATTGCTGCGAGATCATTTTGCTCCAAAGGAGAATAAAAGAGCAGAACACTATAAATTCAATAAAATTTATCAAGAAGACGGTGAATCGTTAAATAAATTTATTGTGCGCCTAAGATCTGCAGCTCAAACGTGCCGTTTTGGAGATTTTTTAGAAGAATTAAAGGATGACAGGATAGCAAAGTACAAATCACTAATTCTGGATGAAGCTTTGGCGGACAGGTTCATTGTCGGAGTAAAAAGTGACAAGATTCAAGATATGCTTCTTCGAGATGACACATTAAATGTGGAGGCTTCACATAACGCGTCACGTGCCATCCAACCGATGTCACAGAATATGATATATAATCAACAAAGAAAAACCTTTCCACAAAAAAATATTTCAAGTATTCGTCATAACAAAACACCACGTTCAGCGGCTACGATTTCACAAAAAAAAAGTTCCAGAAGTTTTTGTACAAGCGATAACTGCAAGCAAATTTGTTTTCGTTGTGGGAGCAGTTTGCATAAAGCGTTCCAGTGTCCAGCAAAAGAATGGCAGTGTTTTGCGGGTAACAAGAGGAGGCACATAGCTATCAAGTGTCGATTCAGAGGTAATGCAAAGAGCGTGAACAACGTGAGTATTTTCAATAAATCCGAAGAGGTACTAGTAAGAGCAAATGGACAGCTGCTTTCTATGGAGATTGACATGGGAGCATCAACGACTATTATAAGTGAAAAAGAATATCTAGATAAGTTCAAAAATTGTAAATTGGAAAAAAACATACTTTAATCTCTGTTCAGTGACTGGTTCTAGGTTACGTGAGCTAGGTAGTTTCGAGGTGGAAGTGGGCTTTGGAGGTCACGAATGGAAGTTGCCAATTGTTGTTGTTGTTGGAGATGTACCGCGAAAAAGTTTGATGGGGCGTACATGGATTGATAAATTGTATCCGAGTTGGAGAGAACAGTTTCCCCAATCAAGTGTATGCAATGTAAGTAACCAAGCACAATTTTTAAGTAAAATTAAGTCTAAGTTCCCGAAGATAACAGAGCCAGAACTAATCCATCCGATAGTGGAGTATGAGGCAGATATCGTTTTAAAAAGTGACCAAACACCAATTTTTCATGCCGCTTATCAGGTACCATATAAACTGCACTAACGAGTAGAAATTGAGTTGAATAGGCTAGTTAAAGAACGAATTTTAGTTCTTGTTGTGTTTAGCCAATGGGCCAGCCCATTGTGTGTCAAAAAAGGACGGAAATATAAGAATTTGTGTTGACTGCAAAGTGACATTGAATAGGTGTATTGAAACACAACACTACTCATTACCTCGTATTGAAGATACTATTGCAGGATTATCGGGCTATTCGTATTTTTCCATAATAGATTTAAAAGGTGCTTACCAGCAACTTTCTGTAACAGAAAATTCGCAGAAGGTCTTAGTAATTAATACATTTAAAGGCGTTTTTGCCTTTACTCGCCTTGTTTTCGGAATAAGCAGCGCACCTGCAATATTCCAGTCTGTAATGGATAGGATTCTTCAAGGGTTAAAAAAATGTTTCTTGTTATTTAGACGATATTTTAGCGGGAGGTACATCCGCGCGCGATGGTTAGAATGGCCAAATAAGATATCAAATGAAATATAGCCGTATTTTAAAAATAAAACAAGTTTATCCATTGAAAATGGTTGCATACTTTATTGGCACAAAGTAGTTGTTCCAATATCACTTCAAAAGAGTGTTCTCGAGTTGTTGCATAAGAACCATGCAGGTGTAGTGCGGATGAAAATGTTAGCGCGATCATTCGTGTGGTGGTCAGGTATTGATAAATAAATAACCTTAATCGCAAGAAACTGTGAAGTCTGTGAGAAAACACAAAACGTTCCACATGAAAAAGTTGAAACGAAATGGGCGCCAGCGCAGCTTCCTTTTGACCGTGTTCATTTACACTTATTTTTCTTTGGTGGGAAAACATTTTTAATCGCTATTGATGCTTACTCAAAATATTGCGACATAAAATTTATGAACACAACAACTGTTCAGACATTAATAAATAAGTTATCGAAGTTGTTTTTTGTTTTTGGATATCCACGTTGTATTGTGACGGATAACGGACCACCTTTTAATTCGAGAGTTTTTAGTCAATTTTGTAAATGTAAAGGTATTGATCTGATCAAATCCCCCCATATCACACACAATCGAATGGAATAGCAGAACGAGGAGTTCAGACAGTAAAATCAGTTTTAAAAAAGTTGTGCTTGGAAAAAGTTAATAATAATATAAAACGTCGTTAGAAGAAAAAATAGATGAATTCCTTTTCAATTACCGCAACAGTTACCTCCAAATCTTCTTCAGAAATATTATTTAGCTTTAAGCCAAGAATTCTGTTAAGTTTCTTAATGTATTATAGTAATACAAGTACAGAAAATAAATCTGTTGATGATAACGTAAACTTGAAGGTAAACGATGAAAGGAATACAAATTATAAGGCTTCATTTAGACTAAAATTTAAAGCGGGGGAAGAAGTATTATATAGAAACCACTATATGAATATGATAAAATGGATTCCAGGAAAAATTTATAAAATTGTTAGTAAAGTAACTGATTTTATAAGAGTAAATGAAGTTGAACGATTTATACTCGAAAATCAAATTCGTAAAACGAATTTGAATGATAAGTTTTTTGTATCAGATATCGATCCTAGAAAAATTAAAGATTGTAAGAGCAAACAACCTCTTAGAGTAAAGAAAAAATTCTTGGAAAATATGGAATTACGAAGGTCTAGTAGACTCAAAAATAAAGAATTAGCTAATTCGCTTCGTACAGAAAAGAAATTGACCATTTCAGAACAAACAAATGTATGTATATGAATTTGTTAATTGACTTTTTGAATTAATTGTTAAGCTATTTTATTGTAATTTCTTTGGTAATGCCAATACGTTATTTAGTGTCGGAAGATGTATTATATAACATGTAATGTGCTAGTTGACGAAGCATAAAATAATTCATGCTTATTGTCTACTATCCCTCTTTACTTATTACCAACCTTGCAAAGTAATTCCATTATATCAGTCGCACATTATATTGAATTCAGATTAGTTTTAAGCCACTTTTATCTCTCTCTCTTGTCTTGACCTCCGAGCTGTAAGCATCTCAATAAAGAAAATTGAATCTTTTATTAGTATTAAAAAACTGTAACATGTGGTAGTTCGAAATTGCTTTCAGAACAGTATTCCTCTCTCTAACATTATGCAATTGGAGAATGAAAGGCGGCTCATCGGTGTTGTTCCGGGATGCGTACGGAATATAACGCGTTTATCCCGCCCAAAATTAGAGTGCAATTCCCACGTCTAGTTAGGTGCCCCTAAATAGTATCTAAAATAGGGCGATAAAACTCATAAGTGATGCCAATATGGCATTCGATACCCTAGAGCACCCCCACTTTGTTGTAGTGCTATTTTCACCACCAGTGCTGCACCGAAATTGCCAGTGGCATTCCCCCCTTCAAACTTTTAACCGTAACACCCGGCTCGCTATGAATACTCATCAGTACACCCTCAATCCCGTCTTCGGAAGTACTCTGAAATATCGTGATTCTTTTCTAAGCCATATGTACAACTCACTTACGGAATGCCTTGCTGAGCTCTTTATTTCCAAGCCAGTATAACTTGCAAATATTTAAAACCAACGCACATCCGTGTCCCTCTTTTTCCCTCCCTAACTACCTTTGGCCAAAGCTATGTGCAAACATCTTAAGGGTACATAAAATCCCTTGTGCCAATTAAATAAAAAAGAAATCAAGTGAAGGAGTATACGGAGAATATGATAAAAAAGACCTAACCTTGATAAAATTTATTTCTGATAAGTAAACATTTTGATGATTTGGGCTTTTTTCACTTTGGATTAGTTAATTCGTTTGGCCTTATTTCACTTTCACTGTCGATTTTGAAGTCAGTCCACTGCCACTTGAGCCACGGCCACCCATGCGGGTGGCGATAAATCTCATAGTTAACACCAATATTGTACTGTCAATTGACACGCTTGAACACCAAGCATTCCGCCCTTCAAAATTTTAACCTTAAAACCCGTCATACGTTCAGGCCCACTTTGGGACGTACTCTGAAATATCGTAGTTTTTTCCTGCCATGAGTACATGGCTACCTCTCTTGCATAGCATTACAAGACTCTTTCTTTTCACGTAAAGTTTTGTTGCTTGTCTTTAAATTTGCGGTATTTTTGCATCATAATAATAATAATGTTGTGGTGGTAGTTCATTAATTATCTTACAGCTTTAACAGAAATCAGTCGTACGCAGACCGTCGTGGAATAAGAACATGTTTCGGCTGTTTTCGAGTAAAAAAGAAATATATTACGTAAAAACCGGTATTTAACAACGTTTTGTAAAGGGTCAATCAGCCCAGTGAAAGTTGTATTTGAACGACGTGAGTCGTTCATTGATTTCGATTAAATATAAACGTGTTTCGGCTTGTGTTTGAATTAGTGATGCCAATAAAAAAGACATTTGGCAAATTTCATATAAGGCTCCAATTAGCCCAGTGGTAGAGCGTCCGGTTACCAACGGAATAGAATTAAATAGTTTAAGTAGGATTAAGTAGGTTAAATTTAGTTTTATGTAGTTTATAGGTTTAGTTTTAAGTTTTATATTGTAACAAAAGTCCATATATATACTTAGTTTTTCTCCTTAAAGTTTATTGTCTTAGTTTTAGTTTTAATAAATGTAAAAGCAAAAATAAAAATAGTCTGTAACAAACGTCGAAAGACATAGATTAAGTATTATGTTTAACTTAGAGTGCCCGCATGGGGCCAGTAAGATAAAATAAAATTATTTGTAAGCTACTTAAGCTAATTTTTAGCGTTTTTTTTTGTATAGCGTATAAATGTTAATGAATTCAAAATAATAAAAATGCATATAAAATAAAATGAAATGAAATGAGCGTGCGGTTACCAAGCAAAAGGTCGTGGGTTCGACTCCGGGTCGAATAGATCTGTTATTTTTTTTTAATAAAAACATCACGCTATGGATTCTGGAGGGCGGACCGCTGTGCAAATAGCGGAACCAGCTGACAAATCAGTCGATGCATTGGCAAGTACATCAAGCCAAACAGCAATAGTAGGCAAATCAATGATGAAGAGAAGGAGGAAGCTAAGGCCGACTCCTAACTTAGTAAAGCGTCCCTCCCTTTCAACTTCCACTGAAAAGCTGCCAGCTGGGGTGGGGGCGTACTTAACGACATCAACAGCAGCAGCTATGAAACGTCCGGATCAAGATAGTGACGACTACCCATATGTCTCAGACGGCGGTGAAGGTCGCTACATGCGAGCAGAAAATAGCTTCGTATCCCTAGCTGCCACTGAGTCAGATGACGAAGAGAACGAGGTCGAAGCTATTAACAGCAGCATCAAGCAGCTACAGAAAAAAGTCCTTGCTATTAGAACAAAGCAAGTTGCAAGGAGGGAGATGGAGAAACATTAACAACTCCAGAACCTTCAGCAACAACAAAGTGTAAACGTGGATCTACCACAACAACAAACACAGCAACAGCCGCTAAAACATCACAAATGCAAAAACAGGCACAGGAACAAACAAAGACGCACAGCCACAGCAAAAGCATAAACAGCAACAACAACAACAACAGCAACAAAAATCGCAGAAGCATAAGCAGAGACTACAGCAGAACCAGCAGCAGCAACAGCAGCAGCAACAGCAGCAGCAACAACATCAGCAGCAGTAGCAAAAGCAACAGCAACAACAGCAGAAAACAACTGGGATACGAGTACCTCCAATCAACACATTTAAGATGGAGCTGAAAGATACTATAGAATTCTGTAAGTCGGCCATAGGCAATATTTTTTTTATTAAAAGATTTAGTTTAGATAGGCACGCGATCCACTGCATTACAGTGGAGCGCTACCACAAAATTAAAAGTTTTTTGAAGGATTCGACGACGGAGTTCTTCCCCTACATCCCGAAGGGGGAGAAGCTGTAAACAATGTTGCTGAGGGCATTAGAACCGTCGACTGATCCGGAGGAGCTCCTTGCACTGCTGAAAGTGAAAGAATGTGAAGGGCTCAAATTCGTGGGGGTCGAGCCGTTTGTCACGGCTAGAGCCAAAAGGGAGAAGCGGCAACTGCCGATTTTTCTGGTCCAGTTAAGTCCCAACAGCAATCTGGATGGTCTAAGGAGTATTAAAGTCCTAGACTACCAGGTTATACACTGGGAAAAATTAAAGACGAGAGAAAACATTTTACAATGTGTTCGCTGCCAAAGGTTCGGGCACGCCGCGTCCAACTGCGAAATGCAGCCTCGATGCGTGAAGTGCGGAAAGAACCACAATGCGCTCTGGGTAAGGATGGAGCGTCTGAATAAAGTCAACTCTCTTGTGCTTTATGTAGGAACACGGGACACACCACAAATTACCGGGGTTGTCCCAAATTCCAGTACATACAAAGAATAAATCTAGCCCGGCAGCAGAAAGTGGAAGTGAAACGTCCACCCGTACATTTGCAAACTCCAGCCGTTACTCCCCATGTTACCTACGCCCAAATGGCGGCAAGCTGGGGAACGGCGCAGCGAGCTTCTCAACCCAGCGCCCAGAGCACCGGAACCAGTACCTGTACCAGTACCATGCTAGCTATCTTGTTCTCTATCCAGGGACAGATGGATCAGTTCCAACGTCAACCGCGCGGTCTGTTCTTCGGCAGAGTAAGGGATATGAGTATGCAGATGATACGGCGATAGTTGTCAATCATAAATGTGTGGAAACGGCAGTAAGAATAATGCAAGATGAATTCAATGCAGTTACAGCTTGGTGTCATGATCATGGTCTCGTCGTTAACGCAAAGAAAAAACAAATAATGCACATACGCCCGCCACATATCCAAAAGGCAACAATAATAATAAAAATGCATGATACCAAGTGCCTTCATAGTGCAGGGAACCATATGCAACTACAAAGAGATGACGGATGCAAAACATTTATTCAAAATGTGTCAACCTATAAATATTTAGGGGTAATCGTGGTCTACATTTTTAAATGGAGCTACCAGATAAGAGCACTTGAGACAAAACTCTTACAGTCAACTTACGGACTGTTCCATCTCAGGAACTTTTGCACGATGGATGTTCTAAGGCAGAGCTATTTTGGACTAGTAGAATCGCATCTACGACATGGTATAGTAGCGTGGGGGAAAGCGCCTCAGATTCAATCACTGCAACAAATACAAACACGAATCCATAAATTAATAATCCGTGCAAAAACAGGGCAGCGTCACGACCGACAGCAGATCAGCAATAAGACGAAAATGCTTAATATCGAACAGCTGCACAAGATGGAAATTATTTCGAGATACTGGAATGATACTCGTACTACTTACAAAATATAACTTCAACACACGAAGACGACAACAAGGACGATATAACATCCCGCGACACTGGAATGAGTACGGACGAAGACGGTATGAAGCAGTAGTGCCGAAAATTCTTAATGAACTTCCAAGCGATTTCAGAAACCTTTCAAAACCTCTTTCATTGAAAAAAGGGAAGCAGTACTTTTTGAATTTAGAATGAAATATCAACGTATGTATCTTTGTCTATGCGCCTAAGGCAACTCAATCCACCTTATTCATCTACTCAATCCACAGACACATTTTCGATTCCTGAGGCTGGAATTGGAAGACAATTATTTTATTGTCGGCGGAGATTTCAACGCCAAACATAGTAATTGGGGAAGTAATACACCAAATACTAGAGGGAACCTACTATTCAATTAGTGGGGTCAGTCCAGTGTGATGTATCGACTCGGGCTTAAGGCGACGGATAGTCCGTTGATTCCCAGACACGGGTCCTATTTGGATCTTCTGCTGTTCGACTCATGAATACAACTGACATGCACTCACCAACAAACTACAAACTGTCTACGCACTTTCGTGTATGACAGTGACCATTGCAGTCTCAGCACCGAAATTACTATTCCCAACGAAATTGCGGAATTGGATGAGTTTGTTCAAAGGCATTCCTACAACTGAAGTAGGGTGCGTTCAACAAATTTCACCAGAACACTGACTAGAGCACTCTCCTCGAATTCGCTCTACCCACCGTCCAACAGAAATCTGTCAAACGAGGAGATTGACAGGTATCTAAGCCTAATGGACGTGACAATCAAACGAACAAAACGATACGTCGGTACCAACGCACTGACGAAGAAGACCTATTCCGCAATGCAACTATTGACGCACTGTACCGACATAAAAGTACACTGCTGTCAAGACTAAAAACCTTGTACAGACAGTTTACTGATAGACATAACCC
Organism: Volucella bombylans; assembly: GCA_949129095.1. Classification (NCBI taxonomy): domain Eukaryota; kingdom Metazoa; phylum Arthropoda; class Insecta; order Diptera; family Syrphidae; genus Volucella; species Volucella bombylans. The sequence goes on along the minus strand of OX422142.1, from coordinate 66,314,307 downwards.
GGAGATCATGACATTGAAGTCGTCGATTAAAAACCTCCAAACATTAATAAAGGAAAATTACATAAGTTCTTTAAGTTTGTATTGGAACAATAAAATTCGGGCTGTAAACACCAGCAACCCGAACATGTTCTCGCAAATAAATAAAATATTTCAGAGAAATAATCAGAACGACCTACCATGTCTTAAAATTGCCCGAACGACGGACAACGAACAAATACTTGTAGCAGCAGGCATAGGAGGCTATAGGAGTGACTTTCCAGGAAGGCGAATGTTATCATTGGCCCGAACCACGATCTGGAGAATCGAGTCCTTGTGCACAATTTCTATCTTCGAAATGGATTCACCCAGTTCAATAACGAGAATATGGCAAATAATGTCATCACCAACGATAGGGTACTACCCCCTTTCATTTCGAAGGAAGAGCTCCAAACGATCTTCGATTCACTTAGAAGTAAGAAATCAGTGGGAAGCGGTGAACATTTATACTACCCTGTTTAATAATGCAATGAATAATGCACATTATCCAGCGCATTGGAAAACTGCGGTGGTATATCCCATCCCCAAAAGGGATAAAGACACTTCCAATCCGGCGAATCTCCGCTCGAGCAGTTGTCTTCCAAACATCAGTAAGGTTTTCGAGAAGGTGATCAATAGAGTCCTGACTAAGTGGGTTGAGGACAAACATATAGTTTCGGATAATCAATTCGGTTTCAATTCGGGGAATCATATCATTCATGCTGCGTCTAAACTGATTTCGGATATCCAGTGGAACAAAAGCAAGAACCAGTTGAAAATCAACTTTCAGAAGTCGGGAACCATTCCGTTTAGAACGCCTTTGTCTGGGACCTCTAGGGATACCAGAAAGAATTGGCAAAAGTTCTCGATCGTGGGGCAGCACGGGCAGCCACTTGCTTGTCGAAATGTAGTCCGATACCTTGGGATCTGGCTGGATAAATATCTGTATTTTAACTAGATACATTTTGCTCTGGCCAGAGCCAAAGGTGCTTTTGGCCTTACAAAGAGACTATTTTATAACAGCAAATCGATGCGATAGTGAAGGTGATCTGCTACATGGCGCTTATCCGGCCTACGTTTGTATTTGGATGTCCCGTGTGGTTCAACGTGAGAGCAAGTTTATTGGAAAAGATTCAGGTGTTTGAGAGGACTTGTCTTAGTACTTGTCTTCGCTTATACAGAACACCAGAGTCTCAGTACATAAAATTCTATTCCAATGGGGTCTTGTACAATAGGGCGTACCTAATAAGAGTGGACAATTTCGTCATTAAGTTGACTCGAAGGCACATCGAACAACCTGATCTCCGGGGCTTTCTACCCCAATTATATCTATAACGAGAGAGTTCGCTTTGACGGCTTTATTCCTCCCGAAGCGTTATTCTATCTAGATAATAAAGGTATGATACAGGACAGATTGGCGGTGCCGCTAATCTTTCATGTCGCTCAAACAGCTTCGGACAGGCGACTCGACTACCACAGTCGCACGTGGCAGTGCGGGGCGTCTCCGGTTCAGTAGGGCGGTATTGAGTCGCTACAGCAGTGATGTTGCTCAGCAGCACCAGCAATTTTGGTGGCTTGTTGAAGGGGAGGATGCTTCGTCGTCGAACTCCTCCAGTGATAGGTAGCTTCATATGAAGCAAAGTGGGCCAGCTCAATTTTTTTTTTTAGCCATGGCCGGCTTACATAATTTTAGATGGAATTAAGTTAGTTTTAAGAAAAAAAAATTATGAAAAGAGAAAAATTATATGTATACATACATGTATTTATATGTTCAGTATATACATATTATGCATATATATATTCATGTATGTCTATGTTTGTGTTAGATTTAAGTAGGGTCAGTAAATTAAGATTTATTTTTAGGTAGTCTGTAAGTTTTTTTTTAGTTTTAAGTTTTATAATAAAATACAAAAAGAGGTCATGTTACTAAGTGTTTTTGTTAAAAATTGTTTTCTTAGTCTTAGTATTAATTAATGTTAAAATCAATATAAAATTAGACTGTAAGATACGTTGAAAGACATAGTTTAAGTGTTAGGTTTAAGTTAGAGTGTCCGCATGGGGCCAGTAAATTATAATACGATATTTTTAAGTTATTTAAGCTAATTTTTAAGGGTTTTTTTTTTGTATAGCAAGTCAGAATAATTTAAGTGATATAAACAAAAGTGCATACAAACTGAGCTTTAATAGAAAGTAACGGATAAAAAGGGGAAGGTTAGCAACTTTATAACAGAAATGGGATAACTCCCGGATAGTAATTGTCGTACCGACAAATAGTGTTAAAGTAGGCATAAGTAATGTAGGTTAGGCGAATGCATCCACATTCGACGTATTGCAGGTCGTCTCTACATTATACTACTAAGCAATAACCAACACATCAAGAAGTAGGTCAAGGCATTGCTTGTAAACCAGGTAGCAGGTAATGTTATTATATGTTTATATTATTAGTTCAGCAGCGAATGTTAGGAATTTAGTACTATTCAAGGTGTTGATGGTTTTGCGAATAAATTAATTGGAAACAACAATTCAAATATAGTGTGAATCATACTTCCCTCCACCAGCGGTAAGAAGTAACATATTTGCATTGAGTTCAGTTTCAGTTTTAATGCATTTTATTTTCTTAACACTAACTCTTACATTCTAACAAAAAATGCTTAAATGCTAGCTTAATATTACTTAACAATCTTATGCTAACTTACTGGCCCCACACAGGCGCTCTAAGCTACTCTAAATTCTTATAACTATGTCTTTCGACTTTATTTACATTTTACTTAGAACTATTTATCTTGAATACTTAAGGCTAAAAGAAAATATTTGTTAAGAAAAACTTAGCATATGTACATAATTTCTTTATTTTTTATAAAAACTTAATATCTAACTTAAAATAAACCTTAGCCTACCTAACCTAAATGCACAATATACACATACATACACATAGACATTATACATATATATTTCTTAAATGCTAACCTAAACCTATGCAAGCCGGCCATCGCTATTCCAGAGAAAACGGATTGGTAAGCTCTGCCTCATTAGTGAGGCTGGTCCGTAATTGACGGAAACGACGACGAAACATTTCCCCATCATTCAACCAACAGAAAAGCTGGTGCTGTCGAACGACATCCCTCTTATCGCGATTCCCCACTCCCCTACTGAACCTGAGGCGATCCACACTGCCGTGTGCGACGTCTCTGTTGTAGTTGAGTCGCCTGTCCCCAGCTGTCCGAGCGACATGGAAGATTAACGGCACCGCCAATCTATCCTGGATCAACCCTATCTGATCTAGGTAGAGGAATGCTTCCGGTGGAACGAAGCCGTCAGAGCGCACACTCTCGTGGTAAAAGTAATTGGGGTAGTAAGCCCCAGATATCAGGTTATTCGTCGAGGTCATTGCTCTTGCAATGTGCCTTCGAGTCAGCTTAATTCCGAAGTTGTCCACTCGTATTGGGTTTGTTCTGTTGTAAAGAACCTCATTAGGATAAAATTTCTTGTACTCCGACTCTGGTGTTCTGTACAAGCAAAGACAAGCCCTAAGACAAGCCCTCTCAAACACCCGAATCTTTTCCATTAAGCTTGCTCGTACATTGAACCACACGGGACAACCAAATACCAGCATGGGCCTAATAAGGGCCATGTAGCAGATTACCTTTACCCTCGCATCGAGTTGACTGCTATAAAACAGTCTCTTTGTAAGGGCAAAAGCACCTTTAGTTCTGGCCAGAGCAGCATCTACATTTTTGCCAAAATACAGAAACTGATCTAGCCAGATTCCAAGGTATCTGACTACATTTTGACAGGTAAGAGGTTGTCCGTGTTATTCAATGATAGAGAACTTTCGCCAATTTTTTCTGGTATCCCTAGAGGCTCCAGACAACGGCGTCCTGAAGAGAATGGTCTCCGACTTCTGAAAGTTGATTTTCAACTTCCAGTCATAGCAAAATCGTCTTATCTTATCGAAGTCACGCTGTAAGAGAGTATTAATGACCTCGATTTTTTGACCTGTTCTGTACGCTATCCAATCGTCTGCGTACGCAATAGTATGGGGAAGTGAACCTATCAAGTCGCTTGTAAAAATGTTGAATATGATCGGCAAATTGACCGCGCCTTGCTGCAGACCATTTTTAATTTGAAATATTCCAACAGAAGTCACATCACCTTTTTTTACGATGAACTCTCTGTTGGTTAGCATATTATAAAGAATGTACAAGAGTGGTTTACTGATCCCCAGCCTAGTCAGCTTATAGAAAAGTCACTCTAACCATACGGTGTCGAAGGCCTTCTCCAGGTCAACAAGGCAGGCACCAGTACATTGTTTTTGCCTTTATTCCATTGGATATCGAACACCAGTTTAGACGCGGCATGTGAGATATCATGTCCCGCCTTAAAACCGAATTGATTATCCGGAACTATATGTTTGTCCTCAACCCACCTAGACAGAGCTCTATTGATTACCTTTTCAAAAACCTTACTGATATTCGGAAGGAGACTTATCGACCGGAGATTCGCCGGATTGGATATATCCTTCCCCTTTTTGGGGATAGGTTGAACCACCGCCGTTTTCCAATGCGCTGGGTAATGTGCATATTTGCATTGATTATAAAACCACTTGGCGATCCTGACTAAACTTTGGCAATCCTGACTAAACAGTAATTAAATATGATAATGTTCATTAAAGACAATATACAATTTTAGCCCGATTACAGCAAACAGCACATCGCACAAATAAAACGTTATTGGGACTTTCGTTTCTGTATGGCTTTAACAAGGCGGTCCATCAAAATTGTAGTGATTTGTAGTCGATCGAATTTGGAATGTCGATGTATAGAGCAATAATGTCTCTTCGTTATTTCGAATTTCTAACCCCTTGTTTTCGTTTTGATGATAAAGGTAGGTTCATTCAGGGGAAAACAAGTGGCAGATTTGCCCCTATTTGAGAAATTTGGGATATATTCTAACATCCTATATATGTCTAACATCCGAATTTATTGCATAGTGAACTGTGTACTCGTACAGTCGACAAGCTTTAGAGGAAGTTACCCTTTTCGCATTTATATTACGTTAAAACGTCAGTGGAAGAGAGAAATGTTAAGTAAATAGAGGTGTTTTTAATCGCTTCGTCCTTACGATAACTATTTATCCGAATTCTAACAAATTATCACTAACAGTCTCTGTAATACAACTTACTTTGACTCTTTTAATTGCATCAATTTCAAACGTTTTTGAAGACTAATTTATCTGTGGTCAGTGATTTTCGGTTTCTTCGTTGTTCAGAATGTCAACTACTCGCCAACAAGCACTTAAAGAGAAGTCCACCTTAATGAATGCAGTTACTCCAGACAAATTCCAATCGGGTAATAACACGACCAAATCTCACCCACCACCTATGAAGTTCTCAGATAAAAAACCATCCTTGTCTGATCAACTTCATGATCTGGAATCTAGTCTGATGTAAAAATTCAAATCGTTGCGTACGGATCTTGAATGCAGCTTTAACAATAAAATATGTGAAGCCATTGCTTCTCTTAACCAACGAGTCCAACAATTTGAGACTAGCATCCGGGAACTACGAAATGACAACGTGAAATTAAGAGAAGAGGTGGCTTATCTACAACGAAAAGAGCGTCTCAGAGATGTTAACCGGTAAAAAACATTGCTGAAAAACTGCACCACAACATCATCTCTCATTTCGATGCTTTTCGATTGTGAAATACACCAAACAATGGTCACAGCCCGCTTCTCATCAGACTCTCGTCTCAGACAGACCTTTTCGTGGAAACAATGGCCTTACGCTCGCTCAGCTGGATAATGAATTGTCACAATTCACAACCTCTGCGCACACCAACACCCGTATTTATATTAATGAGAGTTTAATGAAAGAGAATAACTCCTTGCTTCGACATGCTCTCCAACTTCGTCGTGAGGGCCTGCTGTTCTCTGCCAAAACGCGCAATGGCTTTGTGTATGTGAAGAAGAGCAAGAATGACACCGAGATGAGAATTTCGTGAACTACCAATTTTCCAAAATAGTTTTATTTTTAATTTGAATTTAATTCTTTGAATGGAGCTATTTAAATGAGTTAAACTTTGAATTTATAAATTTATTATTACTAGTGAATTCTTGATTTATTTTTGCTTTATTTTTTCTAATAATATTATCTACTAAATGTTGTACTTATACTATTTCTTCTCTCCTCCTTCCTCTCTCTATTTCCCTGTACGTTTCGTACTTTTCTATCCAATATATTACAATAATACCTTATTAGTTATTCCAGTTGTGCTGCTATTTCTTGTTCGTGGTGTTTTTCATACTTATGGCTCATAGTGGCTCTGTGTCTGAGACGCTGAATGAGTTTGGGGTTCAGACGCTAGTAAAAATTTTATCAAATACCTATGAAGGATTTAAAGTCTGCCACTTCAATGCTCGTAGTCTTAGCCTATCAAACTTGACTACGTCCGACATATTTTTAATGATACGGGGGTTGACGTTATTTGTGTAAGCGAAACATGGTTCAAAAGTCCAGATGATGAAAATGGTTATAACCATATTTATGGCATTCCTGGGTACTTGTTAGTTCAGCATAACAGAGTTACTGAAACCACTGGTGGGGGGATTTACCATAAAGCAGGTTTGACTTGCAAAATTTTGAAAAGTCATTGGGAAATGACACTGAATACATCGTGGTCGAAATTTCCAATGGAAATATGAAGTGTATTATTGGTTTAGTCTATAGTCCCAACCGTAATTGCTCTTTCGATTAATTGTTTTCTACTTTACAACTATTTTCCGCATCATACGAGCATTTTATACTATCCACATTTTAATGTGGATTTGCTGAAGAATGACAGTAAATCTCGTTCACTTCTGGATGCTATTGCATCGTGTGGCCTTGTGGCCGTTAATTCTTATGCTACTCGCTTTGGCCCTGACACCCCTCCAAGTCTTCTTGACTTGATGGTTGTCTCAGACCATACAAACGTGCTACCTAAACGCCAATTATCACTGGAAGGAGTCTCAGACTATAATCTTTTGTTTTGTACATATGACACTGATTTCTCATTGAATCCCCTCCAGAACACCTTTCAATTTCGTGATTTCGCAGCAATAAATCATAATATATGGTGAAGGATGCGAGCCTTCAACTATGGCATTCGTGCTACTTTCTATCGGGCATTAATGATAAAGTAGAAATCGTTCAGACCCTAATTAAAGATCTTTTTAATATACATGTTCCTGTTAAGACTGTCACAGTGCCCAATAGTAAATGCCCTTGGTTTACCACTGAGGTGCATAATGCTATCAAAACTCGTCGAAAATTATATGATAAATTCAAAACACTTTCTACTTGTCACAATTGGGAAATGTTTTGCAGAGCAATAAATTACTCTTCATTTGTCACCGGAAGAGCAAAACAAACATATTTTTTGTCGAAGATCAGCATTGACCAACCGGCGAAGAAACTTTTAGATGGAATTAAGTTAGTTTTAAGAAAAAAAAATTATGAAAAGAGAAAAATTATATGTATACATACATGTATTTATATGTTCAGTATATACATATTATGCATATATATATTCATGTATGTCTATGTTTGTGTTAGATTTAAGTAGGGTCAGTAAATTAAGATTTATTTTTAGGTAGTCTGTAAGTTTTTTTTTAGTTTTAAGTTTTATAATAAAATACAAAAAGAGGTCATGTTACTAAGTGTTTTTGTTAAAAATTGTTTTCTTAGTCTTAGTATTAATTAATGTTAAAATCAATATAAAATTAGACTGTAAGATACGTTGAAAGACATAGTTTAAGTGTTAGGTTTAAGTTAGAGTGTCCGCATGGGGCCAGTAAATTATAATACGATATTTTTAAGTTATTTAAGCTAATTTTTAAGGGTTTTTTTTTTGTATAGCAAGTCAGAATAATTTAAGTGATATAAACAAAAGTGCATACAAACTGAGCTTTAATAGAAAGTAACGGATAAAAAGGGGAAGGTTAGCAACTTTATAACAGAAATGGGATAACTCCCGGATAGTAATTGTCGTACCGACAAATAGTGTTAAAGTAGGCATAAGTAATGTAGGTTAGGCGAATGCATCCACATTCGACGTATTGCAGGTCGTCTCTACATTATACTACTAAGCAATAACCAACACATCAAGAAGTAGGTCAAGGCATTGCTTGTAAACCAGGTAGCAGGTAATGTTATTATATGTTTATATTATTAGTTCAGCAGCGAATGTTAGGAATTTAGTACTATTCAAGGTGTTGATGGTTTTGCGAATAAATTAATTGGAAACAACAATTCAAATATAGTGTGAATCATACTTCCCTCCACCAGCGGTAAGAAGTAACATATTTGCATTGAGTTCAGTTTCAGTTTTAATGCATTTTATTTTCTTAACACTAACTCTTACATTCTAACAAAAAATGCTTAAATGCTAGCTTAATATTACTTAACAATCTTATGCTAACTTACTGGCCCCACACAGGCGCTCTAAGCTACTCTAAATTCTTATAACTATGTCTTTCGACTTTATTTACATTTTACTTAGAACTATTTATCTTGAATACTTAAGGCTAAAAGAAAATATTTGTTAAGAAAAACTTAGCATATGTACATAATTTCTTTATTTTTTATAAAAACTTAATATCTAACTTAAAATAAACCTTAGCCTACCTAACCTAAATGCACAATATACACATACATACACATAGACATTATACATATATATTTCTTAAATGCTAACCTAAACCTATGCAAGCCGGCCATCGCTATTCCAGAGAAAACGGATTGGTAAGCTCTGCCTCATTAGTGAGGCTGGTCCGTAATTGACGGAAACGACGACGAAACATTTCCCCATCATTCAACCAACAGAAAAGCTGGTGCTGTCGAACGACATCCCTCTTATCGCGATTCCCCACTCCCCTACTGAACCTGAGGCGATCCACACTGCCGTGTGCGACGTCTCTGTTGTAGTTGAGTCGCCTGTCCCCAGCTGTCCGAGCGACATGGAAGATTAACGGCACCGCCAATCTATCCTGGATCAACCCTATCTGATCTAGGTAGAGGAATGCTTCCGGTGGAACGAAGCCGTCAGAGCGCACACTCTCGTGGTAAAAGTAATTGGGGTAGTAAGCCCCAGATATCAGGTTATTCGTCGAGGTCATTGCTCTTGCAATGTGCCTTCGAGTCAGCTTAATTCCGAAGTTGTCCACTCGTATTGGGTTTGTTCTGTTGTAAAGAACCTCATTAGGATAAAATTTCTTGTACTCCGACTCTGGTGTTCTGTACAAGCAAAGACAAGCCCTAAGACAAGCCCTCTCAAACACCCGAATCTTTTCCATTAAGCTTGCTCGTACATTGAACCACACGGGACAACCAAATACCAGCATGGGCCTAATAAGGGCCATGTAGCAGATTACCTTTACCCTCGCATCGAGTTGACTGCTATAAAACAGTCTCTTTGTAAGGGCAAAAGCACCTTTAGTTCTGGCCAGAGCAGCATCTACATTTTTGCCAAAATACAGAAACTGATCTAGCCAGATTCCAAGGTATCTGACTACATTTTGACAGGTAAGAGGTTGTCCGTGTTATTCAATGATAGAGAACTTTCGCCAATTTTTTCTGGTATCCCTAGAGGCTCCAGACAACGGCGTCCTGAAGAGAATGGTCTCCGACTTCTGAAAGTTGATTTTCAACTTCCAGTCATAGCAAAATCGTCTTATCTTATCGAAGTCACGCTGTAAGAGAGTATTAATGACCTCGATTTTTTGACCTGTTCTGTACGCTATCCAATCGTCTGCGTACGCAATAGTATGGGGAAGTGAACCTATCAAGTCGCTTGTAAAAATGTTGAATATGATCGGCAAATTGACCGCGCCTTGCTGCAGACCATTTTTAATTTGAAATATTCCAACAGAAGTCACATCACCTTTTTTTACGATGAACTCTCTGTTGGTTAGCATATTATAAAGAATGTACAAGAGTGGTTTACTGATCCCCAGCCTAGTCAGCTTATAGAAAAGTCACTCTAACCATACGGTGTCGAAGGCCTTCTCCAGGTCAACAAGGCAGGCACCAGTACATTGTTTTTGCCTTTATTCCATTGGATATCGAACACCAGTTTAGACGCGGCATGTGAGATATCATGTCCCGCCTTAAAACCGAATTGATTATCCGGAACTATATGTTTGTCCTCAACCCACCTAGACAGAGCTCTATTGATTACCTTTTCAAAAACCTTACTGATATTCGGAAGGAGACTTATCGACCGGAGATTCGCCGGATTGGATATATCCTTCCCCTTTTTGGGGATAGGTTGAACCACCGCCGTTTTCCAATGCGCTGGGTAATGTGCATATTTGCATTGATTATAAAACCACTTGGCGATCCTGACTAAACTTTGGCAATCCTGACTAAACAGTAATTAAATATGATAATGTTCATTAAAGACAATATACAATTTTAGCCCGATTACAGCAAACAGCACATCGCACAAATAAAACGTTATTGGGACTTTCGTTTCTGTATGGCTTTAACAAGGCGGTCCATCAAAATTGTAGTGATTTGTAGTCGATCGAATTTGGAATGTCGATGTATAGAGCAATAATGTCTCTTCGTTATTTCGAATTTCTAACCCCTTGTTTTCGTTTTGATGATAAAGGTAGGTTCATTCAGGGGAAAACAAGTGGCAGATTTGCCCCTATTTGAGAAATTTGGGATATATTCTAACATCCTATATATGTCTAACATCCGAATTTATTGCATAGTGAACTGTGTACTCGTACAGTCGACAAGCTTTAGAGGAAGTTACCCTTTTCGCATTTATATTACGTTAAAACGTCAGTGGAAGAGAGAAATGTTAAGTAAATAGAGGTGTTTTTAATCGCTTCGTCCTTACGATAACTATTTATCCGAATTCTAACAAATTATCACTAACAGTCTCTGTAATACAACTTACTTTGACTCTTTTAATTGCATCAATTTCAAACGTTTTTGAAGACTAATTTATCTGTGGTCAGTGATTTTCGGTTTCTTCGTTGTTCAGAATGTCAACTACTCGCCAACAAGCACTTAAAGAGAAGTCCACCTTAATGAATGCAGTTACTCCAGACAAATTCCAATCGGGTAATAACACGACCAAATCTCACCCACCACCTATGAAGTTCTCAGATAAAAAACCATCCTTGTCTGATCAACTTCATGATCTGGAATCTAGTCTGATGTAAAAATTCAAATCGTTGCGTACGGATCTTGAATGCAGCTTTAACAATAAAATATGTGAAGCCATTGCTTCTCTTAACCAACGAGTCCAACAATTTGAGACTAGCATCCGGGAACTACGAAATGACAACGTGAAATTAAGAGAAGAGGTGGCTTATCTACAACGAAAAGAGCGTCTCAGAGATGTTAACCGGTAAAAAACATTGCTGAAAAACTGCACCACAACATCATCTCTCATTTCGATGCTTTTCGATTGTGAAATACACCAAACAATGGTCACAGCCCGCTTCTCATCAGACTCTCGTCTCAGACAGACCTTTTCGTGGAAACAATGGCCTTACGCTCGCTCAGCTGGATAATGAATTGTCACAATTCACAACCTCTGCGCACACCAACACCCGTATTTATATTAATGAGAGTTTAATGAAAGAGAATAACTCCTTGCTTCGACATGCTCTCCAACTTCGTCGTGAGGGCCTGCTGTTCTCTGCCAAAACGCGCAATGGCTTTGTGTATGTGAAGAAGAGCAAGAATGACACCGAGATGAGAATTTCGTGAACTACCAATTTTCCAAAATAGTTTTATTTTTAATTTGAATTTAATTCTTTGAATGGAGCTATTTAAATGAGTTAAACTTTGAATTTATAAATTTATTATTACTAGTGAATTCTTGATTTATTTTTGCTTTATTTTTTCTAATAATATTATCTACTAAATGTTGTACTTATACTATTTCTTCTCTCCTCCTTCCTCTCTCTATTTCCCTGTACGTTTCGTACTTTTCTATCCAATATATTACAATAATACCTTATTAGTTATTCCAGTTGTGCTGCTATTTCTTGTTCGTGGTGTTTTTCATACTTATGGCTCATAGTGGCTCTGTGTCTGAGACGCTGAATGAGTTTGGGGTTCAGACGCTAGTAAAAATTTTATCAAATACCTATGAAGGATTTAAAGTCTGCCACTTCAATGCTCGTAGTCTTAGCCTATCAAACTTGACTACGTCCGACATATTTTTAATGATACGGGGGTTGACGTTATTTGTGTAAGCGAAACATGGTTCAAAAGTCCAGATGATGAAAATGGTTATAACCATATTTATGGCATTCCTGGGTACTTGTTAGTTCAGCATAACAGAGTTACTGAAACCACTGGTGGGGGGATTTACCATAAAGCAGGTTTGACTTGCAAAATTTTGAAAAGTCATTGGGAAATGACACTGAATACATCGTGGTCGAAATTTCCAATGGAAATATGAAGTGTATTATTGGTTTAGTCTATAGTCCCAACCGTAATTGCTCTTTCGATTAATTGTTTTCTACTTTACAACTATTTTCCGCATCATACGAGCATTTTATACTATCCACATTTTAATGTGGATTTGCTGAAGAATGACAGTAAATCTCGTTCACTTCTGGATGCTATTGCATCGTGTGGCCTTGTGGCCGTTAATTCTTATGCTACTCGCTTTGGCCCTGACACCCCTCCAAGTCTTCTTGACTTGATGGTTGTCTCAGACCATACAAACGTGCTACCTAAACGCCAATTATCACTGGAAGGAGTCTCAGACTATAATCTTTTGTTTTGTACATATGACACTGATTTCTCATTGAATCCCCTCCAGAACACCTTTCAATTTCGTGATTTCGCAGCAATAAATCATAATATATGGTGAAGGATGCGAGCCTTCAACTATGGCATTCGTGCTACTTTCTATCGGGCATTAATGATAAAGTAGAAATCGTTCAGACCCTAATTAAAGATCTTTTTAATATACATGTTCCTGTTAAGACTGTCACAGTGCCCAATAGTAAATGCCCTTGGTTTACCACTGAGGTGCATAATGCTATCAAAACTCGTCGAAAATTATATGATAAATTCAAAACACTTTCTACTTGTCACAATTGGGAAATGTTTTGCAGAGCAATAAATTACTCTTCATTTGTCACCGGAAGAGCAAAACAAACATATTTTTTGTCGAAGATCAGCATTGACCAACCGGCGAAGAAACTTTTGGCAAATTTACGTTCTATTGGGATAGGAAAGAGTCATATACAAACTAAAATGCCAGATGCAGATGAGTTAATTAATGCCTTTTCACCTAACCCTAGTTGCAATTCTCCTACAGGTTTGCGCTCTCAAATCTAACGCGATTGGTGAGGACGGAGTAGACTTGCGTTTTCGCAAGATAATACTTCCCCATTTAATAAGCTCATTAACTCATTTATATAATTTCTGCAATACCTAGTCAACCTTCCCGGATTGTTGGAAAAAGCAAAGGTCTTCCCAGTGCCCAAGAAGAACAACCCCTTATTAGCAACCGATTTCCGTCCAATAAGTATCTTATCTTGTTTGTCCAAAATCTTTGAAAAAATTCTTGCGAAACAGATTTACAACCACCTCAATCGTTTCAATCTTTTATCGTCAGTGCAGTCAGGTTTCCGATCTGGCCATAGCTGTTCTACAGCTATGATCAAAGTGCTTGATGATATTAGAATTCAATATGACAAGGAATATCTTTCACTGCTCTGCTTACTTGATTTCTCGAAAGCCTTCGACACAATCAGTCATGAGGTTCTTTGCACTAAACTGAAACTTTACTTTGGTATGAGTGATTCCTCAGTGTGTCTAATTAGGAATTATCTTACAAATCGTTTTCAAAGAGTTATTGCTAACTCAAAATACTCTCAACCAAAAAATATATTGTAGTTTCTGGAGTTCCCCAGGGTTCAGTTCTTGGCCCAATTCTTTTCTGTCTTTTCATTAATGATTTACCGCAAGTATGTCGAAATACATATGTACATATGTATGCCGATGATGCGCTGATATACCTTTCTCGACTACTTGGCCTGCAGGAAGATCTTGTTAATAGATTTAATTCGGACTTGTCTTCCATTGCAAAATAGTCTCAAGACAATGGTCTGATTCTAAATCCAAAAAAGAGTCAGATAATTTTAATTTCAAAAAGCTTTTACAACGTCGAAGAGTTACCGCCTATTTTTCTCAACTCCACAAGGCTAATCTTCTCTGACACCGTGGTGAGTTTTGGATATAAAGTAAATCGGTCTCTTTCTGACACTGATCATGTAAACTTAATTATAGAGCGTGTATATGCAGGATTGCAAAAGCTCTGGCTGTTTTTTAGTTTTACGCCTGTTAGCACCAAACTGAGGTTGATTGAGTCCATTCTTTTGCCGATTTTTGATTATGCTATAGTTATCTACTGTAAACTAGATTTTCTCTGCCAGCCAAAATTACTTGTCGCTTTTAACGATATGGTTCGATATGCCTTTGGAGTAAGAAGATACGACCATATAACCCTTTATAATAAACATGTCCTTGGGTGTTCATTTTCTGATTTTTGGACCATAAGATGCTGTGTGTTTTTACATAAATTAATACATACAAAATCACCACCGTATTTATTTGAAAAATTAAAATTTGTTCAGTCACCTAGAACTTTCAATCTTATTTCGCCCTATAAGTATCTGAACTCGTCTCGCCTCTTCCTTGTTCATGTTTCCAGACTGTCACTGCCTACCACCATTAAACAAGAAATAGGAGCTAAGCAATTTAAATGTGCCCTATTTGCACATTTTTAATCTTTGTAATCTATTCTTCTCTTCTTCTTCTTATTTCACTTTTCTTTTCAGCTTTCTGCTTAGCCCTCTTCTTTTCCCCCTATGCTTCCACAATTTTCTCTTTCCTTTCCTCAGTATTAGTAACGAATATTCTTTAAGTTAGTTTACGATTTGATTTAAAACCTGTAAATGTAGTTTTTTTTTCACTTAATGTTTTAATTGTGCTCTTTTTTTTGGCATAAACTAATCTAATGTCGTGAACTACTTTAAATGAGCTTTCATGTACTACGAGTATAAAAGACTTCTGTTCTTATTTGTACCTTGCCAAATAAAAATTGAAATTGAAAATTGAATTGAAATTGAAAACCAGATACATATGGAATCAAGTTCGTTATGATGAACGATGCGCGCACTGGTACATACCACCAAAAAGGTCCCGGAATTTATTAAGAAAATGAAAAATACAAGTTTATTCATCTAAATCTATATTGTCCCCTTCAAAGTAACTCGTGGTGCAAAATTCACGAGTTTTCTGCCCACAATTCTGGTCTCTTTCGGCGAATTGCTTCACGCAAACGTCTTATAATGCCCAAATAATACTCTTTGTTTACTGTTTGACTTTCTGGTAAAAATTCATGATTGTAATCCATAAAAACCGTGAGCATTGCCTTCTTTTTTGACTGAAAACGACGTGGTTTCTTTGGTCTGGGCTCATTTGGTGAACGCCATTCACTTGCCTGATGTCTGGATTGCGTGTCGTACTCATAAACCCACGTCACGTCTCCAGTAATAATCCTTTTGATGAATGTGGGATCGGATTCAGCCTCGCAAATGATCTGTTTTGCGACGTCAACACGGTCTCTTTTTTGCATGAAATTGAGGTCTTTTGGCACCAAAATTGCTGCTACACGACGGAAACCCAAATCATTAACCAAAATGTCTTGGACGGATCCATAGGCAATGTTCAAGTCAAATTGGAACTACGATAACGGCCTCGGCTATTACTTAGAAATCCACTGCGATTGTTTAACATAACCTAGATGTCGCCTTATTTGTAAATGGTATCGAATTTTGACTACCAGTGACCTGTGCAACTATTTGTGCAACTATGTGAATTTAGATATAGCTTCGTTCATCGATGTGAACGTACCTGCTGGATGATCAATTTTACACTATCTACAGCACAATTTTTCGTCATTGCCTTTACTGCAGTCTGTCTGGCTATTTACGAGTAGATGCTAATTCTGAAGAAAGTCCATCTGATATATAAGCTCCTTCTAAAGACTTAGTAAGTTTTTCGACTTCACCGGTGTACTGGTTTCCTGTCTTACTTTTTTGCTGTAAGTTCATTATTTTTGCAGTCAATACCTCTACTGATTCCCCTTTTACCTTACTTATAATCAAATTCCTGGCTGCTCCTTTGAGTTTTGTTTTTATTACGGAAATTGCTATGTCTTCATGAGTTTCCTTAATCTGATCTAATATATCTATAGCTTCTATGAAACTTGCCCTATTTTCTATTGTACCGTCGAACTCAAGTAGAGTTGACGAGGCTATTTTTATAAAGTCAATTTTTGAGAGAGACATATTGGATTGTAAAAGTTTTGTTTATAAAATGTCAGAAAATCTATTATTAAGGTTAAATTTTTCTTTATAATTATATATTGTTTATTTCTATGAATTTTTAATACATAATATAAATTTTTTTTGTTTCTTTATATCTTTGCTATATTATTTTGATATTTCTTTTTCAAGTATTTATTATGAGCTGAGTAGATTTAAAAAAAAATGAGGCTCCAGTTATAGCTGTTAAGATGAGTACTAGCAGCCAAATATCCTTCAAATGGCCAGTATAGACAACAATTTTTATGCTATTAACCACATTGGCATTTGGCTTCTCAAGCTTTGATTGCTCGTACCCCATTTTAATATTACAAAGAGAAATAATTTAAAAGGTATACATATATATAAAAGGAGTCTTATGATGTTGCTGGGTTCTTGTTTTTCTTGTCCTTGTTCTCTTATTGTTTTTATCTGGATGGTATCTAGTTTAGGCAGTAGCGTATCTAACTGCCGATTCAGTCCTTTGTGGAGACTGGCAGGATCGCCAGTATGTTTTTTTATAATTTTATATGTTGTTTTTATAATTGTTGTGTGTAGGCAGATGCTGCCGTATTGAAATGAAAGACTAAATAATGCCTTCGACAGGGCATGGAAACATCTGTGTGTTTATTGATTTGATTCGGGTATTTATATAAATTTTTCATAGTCACTATACGGTGACTATGCTTCTAAACGAACGTGTAACGTAGCAAGAAACATGAGTCCACAATCGGCGATACATTTGCTGCAGTGTTTCTAAGGCAGAGCACTTGAACTAGTTCAAATGAGTATTAGGTTACTGGCACCGTGAATCATTTGTGCTTTATTTATGTTATTCTTATTCTGTTGTGTAGTTTGCTTCTTGATACGCTACACTCCGCTATCTCTCATATGGTTAATTTGCGGTTATTGACCAACATTTCTTTTACTCCACCAATGTTTTCGCCGGTTTTCAATGTTGATGGTCTGCGACTGCGTTCATCATCTTCGATTGACTCACGAGCACTTTTGAACCGCTCGTGCCACTGGTAAACGACCATTTTCTTTAGAGAAGCGTTGCCGAAACACTTTTCTAAAATTTCCAACGTTCGCGCACCATTAAATCCATTTTTTACGCAAAATTTAACACAAGTTCGTTGTTGCAAATTTAAATCCATTTCTAAAATTGTAAAAATTCGCCAACACACACAGAGATAGATGTACTCTTGCCTAAGTAACTTTTGCAAATGTCAAGCTATGACGCTAAGACATAGAGGGAATATCAGCAATATATTTACCAACTTAACAAAAAAATAAAAACAGAACTCAAATCGGAACAATGGGAGCGCCACACGGTGGTACGGGAACTTTTTGATCAAGGTGGTATATGATCGACTCAATGCCATACGTTGGAAAAATTCAACGCGAAAAAAAGTAACCAGACACCATTCATGGATCAGGGCTATAAATCACTGTCAATAACTGATGATTAGGGTTTTCCGATAAATTTTTAGAATATAGCAGTACTGATTCCTTCCTTTGACGTTTCCAAATATCATATTCATAAAATTCGAAACTTTTTGTGGTAAGTGAGACGTCAATTAGAGCTTATTGGTTTCAGAAAATGGAAGTTTCTCCTGAAGGATTTCGTTGGATGAAATTTTATGATTTTCAATGCGGTCGAACTCAACAACAATGCATAGATCGACTTCGTATGGTTTTTGTTGACGAAATACCATCCAACCCTAAAATTTATAACTGGTTTGCAGAGTTGCAGAATTTCGTGAAGGTCATACTTGTAGTGCTGATGTTCTAGAAAACATTGATGCCGAACGCACCATGATTGAAACCGATCGGCATGTAACATAAAGTGATATAGAAGCAACCTTGGGCATTAGTAAGACCGCAATTCAATTAATATTGCATAGAAATTCAACTGTGAAGTATCATCGTGCTAGGTGGATACCACAAAAGCTGACCTATGCTCAAAAGAATAGTAGTGTCAAATGGTGCAAATGCTAAGAAATTCAAACGTGGTGCTGCAAAAACCGTGTGCCACACTGTTACAGCAGGTGAAACCTGTACATATATACTCGTATGAACCTGCATCTAAGCGACAATTCCAGTATATTTCCACATTCGACAAAATTATCACTTGTTTTTTCTGTAAACCGGGTCATGTTTTTACTGTGAATCAAAGAACTATTAATGCTAATTGGTACACAACAATTTGTTTACCGAAAGTCATCAATGAATTGCGTAAAACAAACAATACACACATAGCCATTCAAACAATTCAATTTTTGAAGTTTCAAAATGTCGAATTAATGAGCCATTTCGCATATTTTTCTAATTTATAGCCCAATGACTTCTTTTTGTTCTCGTTCATAAAAAAATAAAATGCGTGGTCAACGTTTATCAACGCCAGAAGAGGCTGTAGAGGTGTTCAAAAAACATGTTTCTGAGGTGTTGGGTTCTGAGTGGAATAAATGTTTCGAAAACTAGTGCTATCGAATGGAAAAGTGTATAAATCTTGAAGAAGAATACTTTGAAAAACAACAAACAAAACATTTGTAGTAATACAATACATTTCTATTTTTTATTTTCATTTTCTAAAAACTTATTGGACAACCACAACCCCCATAGAGGGGGCGAAGCATTTGTATCTCTAGCGACAGCCAAACTACGCTTAGAGCCTTGCTGAACCTTCTTGCGATTTTCAAGCTTATTTAAGAATGTAAAACATCACTGAGAACCAAGTCAGAAGACTTTCCAAATCCGACCAGAATGTAATCCTTGTTCCAGTCCGGAATTCAACTTCATGTGATTAAAATTCTATTATCCACTATTAATTTATTTATAGAAGCCCCAAACTGGACAGCAATTCCATTTAACGGGTTTGATGCGCTGTATGACTCAATACAAATAATTGTATCCCTGTATCCTCATACTGAAATCGATTTTGCGGCGATTGCAATACACACAATTCTTGGTGTCTTCGACATTCTGAACAGATAAGACCCGAAGGGCGGTGTGTTGAGCTCTTCGCTGCGGAAAATAACCTAACCCAGCTTGTAAATGAGCCCACAAGAATACCAGACGTTGATAGTCATACCGCCAACACCCTGGACTTGTTTTTAACTTCTCACCCTGATAAGTACAGTGTTAAAGTGCTTTCCCCTCTAGGGTCGTCGGACCACTGCGTTATATCAGCTAATTTCTCGTATACCGACCACACAGTTAGAGAAAAGATTCCTAAAAGAAATGTATGGCACTGCGAGAAAGCTTATTTAGGAATTTTAACTCGATAACGACATGGATGTCGCTGCCGTCACCGTCTCTTTTAGCTACCAATTGACATATGGCTCTAACGCACCAATCGCCCGTATGCTGCGTAAGGTAAACTCCAACCTTTCCGCTTTCAATTTTAATCGCAGTACTCTCTCCCTCAAATTCGATTTTCTTCACCATCCCTAGCTTTAAGCCCTAGTGATAAGTCCTAGATATCGCTAAGTCTTCATTTTTCTTTTAGTTTGTAAGTCCTAGTTTTTAAGCTTGTATTAAGCCAAATAAATGGGAGCATTAGCCCCCACCAAAGATCAAAATTCACATTCAGAAACTACCTTTCAGAATGTTGAATTCAAGTTTTCTTGTACGGTTTTAAGCCTGACATTCACAAAATAAATGCTGAAGTACCCCAGGGCTCCGCTCTATCTCCAATACTCTTTTTAATTTTTTGATCCAATATATTCCTTTGTTGATGACAGTACTCTCTGCTTTTCATAGTCATTTCCGGACTCACGTTCCTGCTCTTCGTCTGTTGGACGGGAACGGCAGCTTAAAATATAAAAATCAATTTTCCAAAGGCGTCTGAATCCGAAGGCTTAAAATACATTGTTGAGGACTTCGCGGAGCTGTTTTCGAATCAAGCAGCGAACATTATGCATGTGTGTGACACCAAAACCTCAAACCATGAGAACCTTCAACAAAGTATCTACTTAGAAGAAGCAACGGAACCTGAAGTTTACGAGATATTGTGTCAACTAAGCAGACAACATAAGACCAGTCGATCTGAAAGTGAATGCTATGTGTCTCACCCCTATAATCACGAAGATTATAAACCTTAGTTTTTGTCAGTCATGTGTACCTAAGCTCATTAAAACGTCTATAATTCACCCAATATACAAGGGTGGAATAAAACAAGATACGGCAAATTATAGGCCTATTTCAATTCTGCCAGCGGTTGAAAAATGTTTGGAAGAGATAGTCGTTAAACGTGTTAATTGTTTTATGTTGAAGTACAGAGTGATTCACCCAAACCAGTTTGGATTTCAAAAATACAAGAGCACCCAATTGCTACTGGGAGAATTTACCAATGTGGTTAATGCAGGGCTAAATAAAAATCCTCACGTACTTGTTCTTTTTATAGACTTCAGCAAAGCCTTCGATACCTTGACACCTGAAAAACTCGTGGAAAATGTCAACAAATTGGGATTAAGAGGATTGCTGGCAAGCTGGCTCAAAAGCTATCTGACTAATAGAGTAATCCAAGTCAAGGTATTTGACACATTAAGTCTAAAAAAATCTAGCAAATACGGTATACCACAAGGTTCCAAATTGGGGCCCATTTTATTCATTCTCTTCACAAATGAACTGTTAAGGACATTTAAGAAATCGATTGCCTATGCCTATGCTGATGATATCGCAATCGTTGTAAGACACAAGGACTTGCATTTAGCCATGAAGATATTGCAAGACGAATTTGACGCAGTATCTAAATGGTGTCATGATAGCGGTCTGGTGATAAACGCAGACAAAACCAAGGTGATGCACATTAAGACCCCTTCTAAGTCAACGGAAACTATAGAAATTTTTCATCGTAATGATCACTGTCTATTATTAAGAAGCAGCAACACAATTGAGGTAGTCAAAGCCATCAATTATCTTGGAGTTACCATCGACGAGCATTTTCGTGTATCTTAACCGTTACTCTCACATGGAGATACAAAAGCAAGTGTACTACTCGATGGCAGAGTCACACATTAGATACGGAATTATGGCCTAAATTACAACATCGTGTTGTCAAAATAATTAGACCTACTCGTATTAATTCAACTTTTAAAGTTTTAGATGTAAAGGCACTTTTCCAGATGACAACATTGGTTACCTATATGAACGACCAACGGTTTCTCCGACCCATAAGCCACCCACAAAACATCCGAAGACGAGCCCAAGGGATGCTAGAAGCTTACAACACGCATGGTGATAGAGAACTGCGATGCACCGTCCCTAATTTAGTTAATTCGCTACCACAATTTCTAAAAGTGATTCCGAATTTTAAAAAAGAAAAAAAGCATTTAATTGAACTTTGTTTGTGCAGTAGACCGTTAAAGAAGGCTTTAACAACACTATATTGAATGTAACTTAATTGTGATCAAAACTTTTTTCAATTTAAATCATTTCAAAAGTTAATTTACTCAATTTATGTCCAACCACCTGCAGATAAGCACTATGCTTCGCAGGTAATACATGTAAATGAAAAACTTCTTTTGTGCAAATAAAATGCATTGAATTGAATTGAATTTCGCCCGCGCTATGTGCAAACATCTTAAGGGTACAGAAACCCCTTGTGCGCGCGCCAATTATATACATATAAATATAAAAAAAAATTACTGAGTCTTGTCTGTATCGCAGGTTACAATGGAATCACGGGAAATGAAATCGGCGATGAACCTGTCAGGCAAGGTTCCCAGGAGATTTTTTCATTGCCCGTACCTACGTTGGGTGTGCCTGTGTCCTCGTTTAAGACTTCCATTGACCGTTGAGTTTCATATAAGCACAACTGCAGATGCAAGCATACCAAACGAGTGCTTCTTGAGGTCTCTAGGAAGTCAGCGGGCACCCTGCTGTCACTCAGCTGGTTACTAGCGTATTGATGCGGCACTATACTTTTACTATGCGCTTAAATGTACAATTTAAATTGAATTCGCATTTTCCTTCATATCGATACCGAGAATATATTGAACGCCCCTCGTATTTCACATTATTATTGTGGGTTTATAAGTGCAGTGATCTGTAAATCAAATTTTCGACCACTTTTTGGAGCAGCTCGTACCTTATATTTGCATATATATATTGTCGTCCATCGTCCCGCATTATATACAAGCGTTTTTCAAACAAATTGCAAACAATTTCATAAGATTTCAGAAAATAAATTGCATTACTTAAATAATCATTTAATAGATTTTCCAAATTTTTTTATAAGCATGCTAATTAAAATAAAATATTATTTTGTTATAAACATCATACAAAATAATGCTTACCTGAATTCGCGTTCAACTGAAGGAGTTGAAGAATGGCCAGAATAAAATCGCTTTGCATTTCTATACGCAGATCGCTGTGACTCTGGACTGTGGAGGTCTACTTGAATTTTTTTGGAATCAACGCTCGGGGTGCGACTGTTAACCGTTGAATCCTTATGAGTACATCTTCCTCCACATGACTGTTCTGATAGAGTAGAACTTCTGAAAAAATGTAATACCACTTACTTTTAAGATTTCTAATTGATTAATTGTGTCACTAATTACCGTCTTTGGTCACCCGACAAATTTTGTGTGTCTTCATTTTCTATTGGCTTTTGTCTTGATAAGATATGTCGTTTTGCGGTATCAGATCGCTCGTTGAGTTCTATAATTTTCGTGGATTTGCCATCTGAAAATCCTGTTTCATCAACAGATAAAGCATTACAAAACTTTCTTTGATTGAATATTGGTTGGAGTAAAGAGCTCGATGATTCCCTCGAAGCTCTTTGCGAAAAGTTACCACTCAATTTAGGACTGCGTGTTCTGAAATAGCGGTTATTTCCATGATAAAGATTGTAATGGTGGTGGTGTCGATGCCGTTTATAAGAGTTTTGATTTGTTTGTAAAGGCTTACGGCTGGGTGATAATAGATGGGCTAAAGTTGAAATATTGTTTTGGGTTGATGCATATTCGGCCAGATTTGGTACGGAACCACTACGAGAAAGTCTGTGTCTTTTATTTGGCAGTTGACTCGAGTTTCTGTGAAAGAAAATATTTTAAAGATATTATGAGTCAGTACGTGGTTAACGGCACTGTTCCTTAAACGCATCTGATGGTGTTAGGGGTAAAAGGTTACTTGAATGCCTTAATTGTAATTAACACAAAGTAATTATATTAATTATTTTTTTATCACTACATTACATACTCTAGCCCTTATTTATAATTTTATATAATATATTAAGAAATATAATTTATTAAATCATTTATGAGAATTAAATTAAGTAGAAGCTATTTGTTGTTTATTATTTAAAATTGGGTTAAGTGATAATCTGTTTAGATGCCAGAGAATCAATATATTGTACAAATTAAAATACTTTACACTTAAAGTTTTTTTTAAAAAAAAAATTATTTATTTAGAATTCAAACTGGCAGCGATTCTACCTATGGAAATACTGACATGAATTGGCTTAAAAACTACATCTTAAATACTATTAATTTGCTGACACACTTCTTCTTCCCACACGTTCTCACGGCTACCTTCGACTGCTTTGTGCTTCCACAAGTATCTCAGGTTGCTGCATGCGGCTGCTTGATGTACAGATGTATCATGTTGCTGTATGGCAATGCTGGATGTATGTGATGGAATGTGGTCATCTCATGTGTTCGTGCCAAATCATTTAGTGATGATTATGGAAAACGAACTTGTGGCATAAACTCCTCCGCCCTTAAATGCTAACGCCCTCGTTTGCGTATTAAAAAAGCGGGATTTGATTTATGCGAAGTATTTTTGGTGATGGTTTTTCCCTTTGGATGTTATGCGATAGTTCTGCCTCTGCACTTTCTTCTACGTCTTTTTTATGATCTTGTGGTGTAGAATTTGATGTAGGCTTAGGTTTAGGCTTAGCTTGTCTTAATTTACATCGTCTGATCGTGAAATACAGCAGTAAGAGTATTACCAATGATGATATAGTAATATTCGTAACTAGTCCCTTGATATTTTTATCTTCCAATGTTTTTACAATTTCCGTATTTTTAGCATTCATTTCATTGACCATTTCCAAAGGGAGATGTTTGTGTGTTTAATGAATTCATCCGGACTACTGCTGGGAGTGGTTTTGTTCTGGATACTTATTTCGAGGTCTAGATTTGATTGTGTATCTTCACTGTAGAGTTATGATGCCGAATGAGGAAGGTTCAATTGCTTCCTCTACGTTTGCAAATAGTACATTTTCTTCTTTTAAGTGATTATTAATACTCGTAATATGCATTTCTTTGTTCGATAATATAAAGGAGTTAACAACGTTTGTTTTTGCCCAATTAATGGCATATTCGATATTTATTATTTAATCTTTTATAATAGTTTCTAAGACAAGTGAAAGACAAACTAGTTTTTACAGTGAAACAGTATATTAGTATCCACCAACATGGTTTTTGGAAAGGCAGATCAACAGTCTCAAATTTAGTTGAATTTACTAATTTTTGTGTCAATGCATTAGAGAACCATAAACAAGTGCATGTAGTTTATACAGATTTTGTTAAAGCTTTCAGCAGGGTGAACTTGAAGATTCTTCTAAAAAAACTTGAAGCATATGGATTTTGTGGTCCATTACTTCAATGGTTTGCATCTTACGAGTATTTGCTTGGTAGGAGACAATATGTTGTAATAGGTGACTATGTTTCTAAGGAGATTTTGGTTAGTTCTGGTGTCCTTGAAGGGAGCCATTTGGGACCGCCATTATTTGTGCTTTTTACTAACGACCTTCCTAACTTTTTAAGGCACTGCCATTGCCTCATGTATGCTGATGACATTAAAATTTTTGCAAAAATATCAACTCAAAATGACAGTTTATTGCTTCAAAAAGATTTAGATTATTTTACTGAGTGGTGTACTCTGAATGATCTGATGCTAAATGTTGACAAGTGTGCCTGTATGAGCTTCAATATAAGTTTTCATCACATTTTCCCTAATTATTCTTTAAACAACTCTCGGATAAAAGTAGTTGACGACTTTAAAGATTTAGGTGTAATATTTGATAGTAAATTAATGTTTAACTTACATGTTAATTTTGTTGTTACAAAAGCATTTTCTCTTCTAGGATTTGTTAAAAGAAACTCCACAGATTTTAGAGATCCTTATACACTTAAAGCTCTGTATTGTAGTATTGTTCGTCCTATAGTGGAGTATGCATGTATTGTCTGGTGTCCTACCTCCCTTACATACATAAAAAGAATCGAAATTATTCAAAAGAATTTTTTTTAATTCGCCTTACGCCACCTATTTTGTTATAATGAGATTCAATCTCAGCCTTCTTATCGTTCTAAATGTCTGCTACTTGGTATGCAAACTCTCGAAATGAGAAGAAAAATGTACAACGTAATGTTTATTCGTGATATTTTATGTGCTACTATTGATAGTGAGAATTTGCTTAAATGTTTGAATCTTTATGTTTCGTCTAGAGTTTTGAGGCCAAGACCATTGTTGTTTGAGAGTCGTCATATTACGCTTTATGGCCAACGTGATCCTATTTCTTTGTCAATTAAAATATTCAATTCTTATTACTCAAAATTAGATATATCTTTGCCCAGAAAGTTTTTAAAAACACACTATTCTTCGTTTTTTGCCAATGAATTTTTATTATATTTTATATTACATTACATTTCATTTTTATATTTATATTATTTTAATGAATTCGAAATCTGTAGATTGTGAAAATCGTAGATTGAATAAATAAATAAATAAATAAATAAATAAGGCTTTTAATTCTAGTATACGCTCGGTCTTAATATTTTCTTCGTTTAATTTTATAATTATATTTGTTATATTTCTTAGTTCTTCAATCTTATTCAGTGTGAGTTTATTCAATATTACCTGATTATTGTTATTTAATAAGACATTATTAATTTTGCTTTGAATTATTTCGAAATCAGCGTGGTCGGGACTATCAGCAATCCACTTCCACGCACTGCCGATGAAATTGAGGGATCTTTTAGACTTTGTGTTTTTCGTTGGAAAAAGCCGATCTATGTGATCGTTAATTAGGTTTATATCGTATGTTAGGAAAGGATATAGAGGATGTTTAGGGTCAATTTTTGTTGCTATTGTTTGAAAATCCTTAGCAATCTTCCTGTACTCCTGCAGATCTATTGTATGGATTAATTTAAATGATCCAGTTTGAATTTTCGCTAATCCTGTTTCTAGGGTTATAAGTTGCGAATTTGTATAATCAAGAAGTTGGGTCTCCGTGTTTGTCCGTCGTAGTAAAGTTCTGTAAAAGAATCTAAAGTCAGTTTCGTATATGGGATTTGTAAACAATTCTACCACTTTCCGTTAAGACGGTGGTATTTCTATTCTCTTTAACTATTTCCTCTTTGAATATATTGGAAAGTTTGCTACCTAGTCTTTTGTTCATTTTGACGTATATGACCTGTCCTGGGATATATTGTTTTATTTCGTGCTTTCGTTTATTATGATAGTCCAAGTCGCTTTTCTGTTTCTTTTTGAGTTTTTCTATATTTGATTGTCTGGTTTTCTCGTAATCATTGGGACTAAATTCGACTGTTCGCCAGAAGAAAAGATCAACTGGTCTTTTTCCGGTCGATGAGTGGATACTGTGGTTGTATTCATTTACGGATCTTTCTAAAAGTTCTTCGAAGTTTCTTTCGGTACCTTTTTCTTTAATGTACCTCATGATTTGATGGACCATTAGCTTCACTGCGGTACGGGGGTACCTACTTTGTATATGTCAATGTTAAGTTCGTTTTTCATCATAAAAATTATGGAGGGGGAATTTATAGCGGGTTCGTTATCTAAGTTTACAGATGGAAGACCGAAGAAAAATAGCAAGTCTCTTAGAGGTCCTCTGACGTCTTCTATTGATCTACTATTCAAAATTTTGACCTGAACGTATTTAGTAAATTTATTGAGATCCATTAAGGCTAATTTTTTCTCTGTATGAAAGATGTCAATGTGAACTGTATGGCCTGAGAATGTAGCGATTGGGGTTTCATTTAGCTTTGGTTGGTTGGGATATCTTTCGTATTTATTCTTTTTACAGACGGAGCAGATTTTAGTGATTCTTTTTATCTTGTTCATCATAGATGGGAAATACTACTTCTCTAGAATCTGAGAACGATTTTCCGCAGCATTTCTGTGAGCGCGTTCGTGTGTTTCTATGATTATTGCGTCTTGGTCCTGTTCTTGTAGGACGTCTTGTACCAGAAGCTGTGTGAATCTAACTTTATATCTGTTGAGATAGGTTTTGTAAAGTTCTTTTATCAAGCGCATAACTTTTTCTTATGTTTTTATGCAGTTAATAACGCTACTATTGAGAATTTTTTTAAGAATGGGTAAACGATTTTCGTTGTTTTATTGCAGCTCTGTAATATTGTGGCGATGGTATCGAGGAAAAATAATTTTGGGTGGATGTTTCGCCTATCTCTAAAAATATTTGGTTCTTATAAACATTAATAGGAACTTCGACGCTTGAAATCAGGTTTCCGGAGGAACTCTCTTGGCTATGTAATGTGGGGGTCATGGTATTTACGGCTGTATCGGGAGGCATTCTCGAGAGCGCATCGGCTACTATATTAGCTTTACCCGGTTTATAGTGTATCTCGTGATTGTACTCCTCCTGAATAGCCTTCCATCGTTTCATTTTTCCGTTATTGTTTTTGTTGCTGAGAGCATACGTTAACGGCTGATGGTCTGTATAAATGTTTACTCTGGCGGAACCGTACAGGTAATTTGGCAGTGAATTCAGGGCCCAAATTATCACCAACATTTCCTTCTAGTTCGTGGCGTAATGTTCTTCTGTTTGATTAAGTGTTCTTGAAATGAACATGATGGGCTTCCCTTCCTGCTCCAGTACTGCACCGATTACATAATTCGATGCATCAGTTGTTAAGTCGAAATGTTTTTTAAAGTCTGGGTATTTAAGAATAGTTTCGTTTGATACTAAAGCGTTTCTGATTTTTTCGAATGATTCTATTGCTTCTTTGCCTAAAGTTACTGTTTTTTTTGGGATAAATTTTTGGACAAGCGCCCCTCCTCCCATCTTAAAAGGGTTGTGAGGGGTTTCGCTATCTTGGCGTAATCCCTTACAAACTGCCGGTAATAACCAGAAAGACCGAAAAAGGATCGGAGGTCTTTAACAGTTCTAGGGTAAGGGTCGCACTTTTCGAGTTTTACTTTCATGTTTGCTTGCTCGAGTGTTTGAAATATTATTTGAATGTTATTAAAGTGGTCCAATTTGCTTTTGCTAAAGATTATGATATCGTCGATATACACGAAACATATCTTTCCGATATGATCGCGAAGGATATCATCCAATGCCCTCTGAAATATTGAGGGGGCATTCTTCAGGCCGAATGGTAGTCTGGTAAACTCGTACTTTGCGTTGTTGATAGAGAAGGCAGTTTTCTCAATGTCAGATGCCCTAAGGGGAATTTGATTGAAACCGTTTTTCAAGTCTACTGTGACAGTACCTCATTTATTTCCGGTATCGGATATCGATCTGAAATGGTGACGCTATTGAGTTTCCTGTAGTCAATGACGAGTCGGTATTTTCTTTGGCCGCTGCCATCCGTTTTTTTCGGAACCACCCAAACAGGAAAATTATATGCGGAGCTTGATGGCCTTATGATTCCATCGTGGAGTAAGTTCTGGACTTGGTTCTCCACTTCATCCTTTAATGACATAGGGTATGGACAGAATTTGCTCCAAACGGGCCTGTAACATGAGTGTGAATTTGAGGAGGTGGACTGGAAGGAGGTATTAGTATTGTTTTCAATAATCGTATCGAGAACAGCTGGTCAGCTCCTGCTGACCTGTAGCGTTTGATCTTAAACTTCGTTGTGTGGTAGACATTTTTTATATATACTTTTTTTTTAATCGATAGAGTATAGGAACTAGCACTTATTCTTACGTATTCACTTAGACTTCGGTAATAATTTCCTTAATGTATATTTGCTTTTAATTTGTGTACCTTTCTTATTTCTTCTTGTTTGTTAAAATGTATTTATGTAATTTGATTTAGTTATTTTGTAAAAATTTCCTTACTTATTAGTTATTTTAATAATTAAGGTTATGCACTTCTTAGTTTTATGTGTTTGATATACTTCAAAGTATTCGTTAATCAATTGTAAAATTTTCTTTAATTGTTGGTTCGTTTAATAATTAAAAAATTATTCAGTTTCTTATTTTAAAGTAATTTGTTAAATTTCAAAGTATTCATTAGTTAATTGTGAATATTTTCTTAGTTATTTGTTGTTTTTTAATAAAAAAATGTATGCACTTCTCTTACTAACTATCTTTCATTATTAACATCAGGTAGAACAGCATTGTTGTCTTCGGGGTGAGCGGCTAGCGGGTGACTCTTCCTTTTCCTCCGTTGTTTTACGGCTAAGGGGCCCTTTTAAATTTTTCTCATGCACTTGGTTTTGGACCGACGGTTAGTTTTATATTTTGTGTGTTTCTTTTCGCACTTCTTTAATCACTGTTTTATGTTTTTACCGCACGAAAGCTACTTGAGGTTGTTGGCGGGATCATGCACTGGTAATGAAAAACGCGTGTTTTATTTAACTGGTGAACGCTTGTGATACACATTTTAATACATATAAAAAAAACCGCCGGCCCCTGCTCGGGCGCCAATTAAAAAACTTTACACTTACGAGTAAAGTTTAAAAAAAATATATATTTATTTAGAATTCAAACTGGCAGCGATTCTGCCTATGGAAATACTGACATGAATTTGCTTAAAAACTACATCTTAAATACTATTAATTTGCTGACACAGAGCTTCTTCTTCCCAGACGTTCTCACGGCTACTTTCGACTGCTTTGTGCTTCCACAAGTATCTCAGGTTGCTGCATGCGGCTGCTTGATGTACAGATGTATCATGTTGCTGTATGGCAATGCTTGATGTACGTGATGGAATGTGGTCATCTCATGTGTTCGTGGCAAATCATTTAGTGATGATTATGGAAAACAAACTTGTGGCATAAAGTATTATGTTAACTTACATACCTCTTTCCCTATCTTCTCTCACTCCCTTTCTTCCGACAATAATCCAAGGTAAAACATAATACACCGATGAATGTATAGCTAAGAGAACTTTGGCTACCAGGAGATTTCTGACTTTACTCCACTTTACGAGGAGGTGCCCAAAAGAAACCAAACTTATATTTTTTAATTCTATTTATTAAATTTTTAAGTAAAAAACCATCAATCCCGTTCAAAATACTTTAGATTGGAACTAGCTTAATCTCCTATTATATTGTTCAAAACATTTTGTAAATTCATCTCCTGCGATTTCTGAAAGCTTCTCCGTCGTTATTTTCTTCACTTCAGCAACGTCGGCATAACGCTTTCCTCGTATGTCTCTTTACGAAAAAAAATGGTCAGAGTAGAAGCTGGGAGATAGGAGTGAGACTTCATGAAGCTCAATAAATAGTAAAAATGGGGATGATCACCCAGAAAGACAAGTGTTTAAAAAGTAAATACTTTGATAAAGGAGGCTAATAATTTCGACGCACTATATAAATGCGATAAATAACAAATGCTACACGAGTGATGACACATGCTAGTGATAACAACATATCTAATTCCCATATAAATTCTCATGAGAAATTATCCTATTCATACGGAGCAAGCCATGAGTCTATGTGCCTATACCCGGGTCTATTTTACGGACATATCTCGTGTCAGCATCCCGCATATGAGTTATATTTTTTGTTCAGCCCTCACAAACAAAACACAACTTATTTGGATAATGTTTTTTCACTTCAAGGTCTTTCACACGACTGAGTTGTAATCTCAAAGTTGGTGTTGTTACCAAGTAATTGCTATACTTTGAGGATGGTATCGATGATTAGACGATGCTGATGATATTACTATGCACTTAACTCGTACATTGTGCATTTACCCACGAAGGCCTGTTTAGCGTTCATGGCTCATTCCCTCCGAGGTAGTGTCCTACCACGCTCATTACCCCTCTCTTTTTGTTCCTTACTCCGAGTCTGTTGCCTTTTCATTCCTCTGCCTTGTCCCATTCTGCCCGAGCTGCCTCATAAAATGCGCTACTCCATCCCCTTTCGTGTGGCCTTTTCGTTTCATCGGAGTTTTAGAATTCGCAACGAAATGCGTATTAAGGAGAGTTTGAAGTGGATCGACTTTATTGGCTACGTAGAGCACTGCTGGTGTAAATAGCGATACAACCTCGTGAAGCAAGAAACACTTCATCCTTTTTGGAAAATATAAGTGTCATTTACTAGTATGATATTATCACACGGTTTTGAATACCATCTAGTGGATGCAAACGGATTCGCTTCATCGGAGTTCGGAATCACTTCATGTCGCTTATTCGCTTCATCGGAATTTGGAATTATTTCAAGTTGTTTTTTCATTCCATCGGTGTTCGGAATCACTTCATGTCACTTTTTCGAAAAGTCGAAAGTGGCAAGGTCGTGTGAATAATGGGGATGCGGTACAGGGTAGATGGCATTTGTGGTCAAAAAGTGGCTCACAGACAAAGCTGTGAGAGCAGCGGCCTCATCGTGGTGGAAAAATCAGTCGCCCGACTCTCCCAAACCAGGCTTCTTTCGCCGCTAAGCGTCGCGCAATATACTCGAAACCTCCAGGTAGAAATCCTGGTTGGCTGTCCAACCCTATGGAACAAACTCAAAATGGACGAGGCATCTCACATCGAAAAAAGAAATTAGCATTACTGAGACGTTTGATTTTACTTCACGGGCTTTTTTGGGGAAAATTGAAGTCACCCACTGGCTTTATTGTTGCTTCGTTTCAGGAACGTAGCCGTAAAATAATGATTCTTCACCTATGATGACTCAAAAATTTTGAGTCATTTCGGAACTCTCCTTTCAAAGCACCCATTCTTTCACGCGACGTCTTTTTTGTTCAGCATTCAGACTTTCATTCCCAAATCTTCCCTTAAAATTCTCTGAACTGTCTAATAACTTCCATAACTCGGAGTACCTAGTCGACCACCGTCGAGTGCACAACGCAACCAGTACACTCGCAATATTATTGTGTGCTGTCCAAAAAAAAACAAAAAAAAACACCGCGCGCGTGTGAAAAAAAAAATACAAAAAAAAAACAACAAAAAAGTGCAGTGCAGTGAGAAAAAAAAATATACAGTGCGTGTCTCCCACCTCTCCCGCTCCTAGTCGAAGTACTGTTGCTTGCACTCAATCACTGACGTTACTGTATTTACCATACGGTAAGGGCAGTGGCTGAGTGTATGTATCAACTGATGGTTAGCGGGTTGTGAGTGAAAATTTTGTTGAAGCATTGTTTCATATTGTTATAAGGGCATAACGCCTACAACAATTTGATCCGGCAAATCAATGTCAGAATTTTCACTTCGCAGCCTTGCTTAGTATCGTCGGTGTTTGTGTTTTGTGTGTTTGTCTGTGATTATGACTAGGGAATTCAGGGTAGACGTAGCCAATATACGCGGGCTACAAAGTAATCACTTTTCTGCGTACGTTCACGTCTGTAAGTACAGACCAGCTGTTTTGGCACTTAGTGAAACACAGGTAGATCCCCGCCCACACCTCTCAGATCATTCGGATCTGAAGCTACCTGTCTACGAACTAGTGCCATTATTCTTCTCTCACCGCGGTCTCGCCATTTATGTGCGTAGTGATGTAGCTTACCAAACTCCACCACAATGTGATCCATGTTCCAATCCGGAATTCAACTTCATGTGGTTAAAATTCCATCTCCGTAAGCAAATTATCCACTACTGCTTTATTTATAGAAGCCCCAAACTGGACAGCAATTCAACTTTTGACGAGTTTGATACGCTGTCTGACTCCATTCAAAGAATTGTATCCCTATATCCTCATACTGAAATCGTTATTACGGGCGATTTCAATATACACAATTCTGGGTGGCTTCGACATTCTGGACAGACAACACCCGAAGGACGGTGTGTTGAGATCTTCGCTGCAGAAAACAACCTAACGCAGCTTGTAAATGAGCCCACGCGAATACCAGACGTTGATAGTCATACCGCCAACACCCTGGACTTGTTTTTAACTTCTCACCCTGATAAGTACACCATTGATATGCTCTCCCCTCTAGGTTCTTCGGACCACTGTGTCATATCAGCTAATTTCTCGTACACCGACCACACAGTTAGAGAAAAAATTACTAAAAGAACCGTATGGCAATACGAGAAAGCCAACTGGAGCGGTCTTAACAGCTTCCTTAGGAATTTTAACTGGTCGTTATGCTTTCTCGTAAACGACGTGGATACCGCTGCTGATATGATTACAGACATCATTCTCTTTGGAATGAGATCCTTTATTCCTCATCGGATGAAGAGTATCAAACCAAAAGAAAAGGAATGGTACGACTCGAGCTGTAAAGAGGCCGTCAGGGTTAGAGAAATGTTTTTTCGGTCCTACAAGACCAACCCGACAGAGGAAAACAGAAAAAAAATCAAACGAGCCAGAAATGACTGCAACGCCCTTCTTAAGCGTGTGAAATTCCAATACGACCAACAACTGAGGCAAAAACTACTGCAATGTCCCAAAGGCAGTAACAATTTTTGGTCGTTTGTCAAAAACATTAGAAATTCCGCCTCATCCTCCATCCCAACGCTCATTTACAATGACATTCCAGCTGTCAGCTCTTTGGATAAGGCCAATCTGCTTGCTGCACACTTTGCGGCCAGCTCAACAGTCCCAGATTGTGCTTTGTCTCCGCCTACACTTGAGTGCGTCGAATCTTCAATGGGACGAATCTACTTTCGCACTCGTGTAGTAGTAAGAGTACTTAAAGATCTCAACATACACAAATCCGCTGGTCCAGATGGTATATCTCCCCTTCTTCTGAAGAGGTGTTCTTCCTCGCTGGCAAAACCAATGCGTAAGCTTTTTCATCAATCCTACTTTTTAGGACTCTTCCCGAGCAGATGGAAAACAGCATTTGTCCAGCCCGTCCCTAAAAAAGGCGAATCATCTTCTCTGTCCTCCTACAGACCCATTGCACTTACGTCCTTTCTTTCCAAGGTCATGGAAACGCTGATAAATCGTCAGCTCATGAAATATCTCGAAACACGAAAACTTTTCAATGACCGGCAATATGGTTTTCGTAGCAACAGGTCCACTGGTGATTTGATGGCATGTCTTACCGAAAAGTGGAACCAAAGCGTACATCAATCTGGCGAAAGCAAGATAGTTGCACTTGATATTTCTAAGGCATTTGACACAGTTTGGCATCAAGCTCTTTTGTCGAAAATGCGTGCATTTGGGATCGACAACTCTTTTCTTCAATGGATTAGAAATTACCTTTCGAAACGTTCAATTCAAGTTGTCTTGGACGGTTTCAAGTCTGATATTCACAAAATAAATGCTGGTGTGCCCCAGGGCTCTGTTCTGTCTCCGACACTCTTTTTAATTTTCATTAATGATCTCTTGTCTGCTACTTCTAATCCAATATATTCCTTTGCTGATGACAGTACTCTCTGCTTTTCATATTCGTTTCCGGACTCACGACCCTGCTCTTCGGCTGTAGAACGAGAACGGAAGCGTATGCTAGGCTCATTAAATTCCGATATCAACAGCATAACCAATTGGGGAACTATCAACAGATTGGAATTTAATGCTTTCAAAACACAATGCTGTCTGCTGTCTTTAAAGCGAAATTAAAACACCCAGCCATTATCTATGAATGGCACTTGCATCGTCGAAACCGAAAAACTTTCCATTCTCGGTATGTGTGTCAATGACAACTTACGTTGGAATGACCACATATTTGATATCGCCAAAAATGCTGCGAAATGTCTAGGTTTCCTCAAGCGATGTAAGAAATATTTTACCCCCTCTGATCTGGCCTCAATACATAAGGCATTCATCCGCCCAAAATTGGAGTACAATGCCCACATCTGGTCAGGTGCTCCTAAAATATCTCTGCACCTGCTAGATAGGATTTAAAATCGTGCGATAAAGCTCATTGATTATACTAATATCAGTCAGTCACTTGAACCCTCGAACACCGACGTAATGTCTCCTGTCTCACTTTGTTTTATCGCTATTTCCACCACCAGTGCTCCACTGAAATCGCCAGTAGCATTCCGCCCATTCAAACTTTCAACCGTAACACCAGTCTCGCTATGAATGCTCATTAGTATACCCTCAAGCCCATTTTCGGACGTACTCTAAAATATCGTGATTCGTTCCTAAGCCGTACAACTCGCTTATGGAATGCCCTGAAGATCGTGTATTTCCTGGTAATCGATTCGAATATAAAAGCTATATTGCCTATACTACTCCTTGAACTTATAGGCCAAAAATACAAACAGAGTGAAGAAGAATGTGTAATGAAAGAATTAATGTGGTAGTGTGTTATAGGAGATATCCAGTACCATTAGTTCGAGTTTTAAAAATATTCAATTAAATTTGTGGATAAAAGCTTCATCGGAATAAGCAGAAACCAATTTTGTTATTTATTAAATTTCAAGATTTAAAAAGTGCATTCCTTAATAAGTTAAGAATTGATTCAGACTCACAAAATTCCTTAGTCGGTATTAAGGGCTATCCTAATTTTGAAGGATTCCAAATGGTATTTCTGTAGTTCTAGTTGAATTCCAGGAGAATATGGATACCATTCTTAAAAGTTTTGAAGATATTCCCGTAGTAGAGAAATATTTCAGGAATATAAATCTAGATTTTGAATTATACTTCAACAATTGAATTAGTATAATGTGCACGAAAATTAGGAGAAACTCCCCAAAGAACCGACTAACCCGACCGAAAAAAACGTATGTTCAAGCAGCAACCCAAGTGACTATTATGGGAAATATAACAAACCAACCTAAACAGAAAAAATGGGAGCGACCGTGTCGATTACCTCGACCACGGATCTTAGAACCTAAAGGGCACTCTATTTCAGATCATCTCGTTAGTGAGGTCAAAAGCTTGCTGATGTTTTCGCATTTGAGTTATCCAATTATGTTGATTGCTCCAGCCACCAAGTGCAGTTGAAACAGTTTTACAAATATTTCAAAATGGATGTCGAAATTAATAAGAAAGATATAGACTATTGCTAAAAAAACAGTGTAAAGAATTCAAGAACCTAAATATTTATTAATGTCATCACCAATATCATGCGCTCGTATGCTAAACTTACTCGACGCTTTATAATAGACAATATTATGAAAATAAAGCTTAAAAATAAAAGTTCTCGGTGACTACTACGAGTTACATACATACAATTGCATGACATCGCATACTAGAGAGCATGCTTATTTTATAATTGCAAGCAATTCGATATATTTGTGTAGTTTGAAATCCATGTATTACATCGTACAAGACAATGAACAGAAGAGACATAAAGACATATTTTTAAATTGCAGGTTGAAGTGGATACTTCATAAATGGTTATCGGCAGCGTCGTAGTCACCCGGAGAATAGTTTTAAAAATTAAATTTTTAGTCACGACTGCATACGATAGCAGTATTCTTAATCGAAATTGTGAAGGCGATTATTGCGAAAAGTACACATTCATTCATTCATAAGTGAAAGTCATGTTCAGTAATTTACTTCTGCTTTATCTCTGGAAATTGGAACCCCTTCCGTGCGACTTTCGGATAGAAATGAAGAGTTTTTCGGACCATATGCCGCGTGAAGTTTACTGTTTAGTTTCAAGGAGGAGTAGTTCACATTAAGTTTAAAATACCTAAATGTGAAATGTGTATCGCATTAATTCAAAATACACGGATAATTTAAGCCGTAGCTCTGAGCTTATTAATAAGAAAAAATAAAATAGTGCCGGAAATAATTTTTTCCTATTACTAAAACTTTTTACCAGTCGTTCATAGATCTCCGTGAGGAATAAACGTGTGTTTCGACTTTTGGCAGAGTGAAAAATATGGTAATTTAACAATAAAGATAATTGGTTGCAGTTTCGCTAACTCCGGCGGTAGTCAAACGGTTAGCGGCGTCGACCGTCCAATTGTGAGACGCGGGTTCGACCCCAGTCTAAGTTTGGGACTATTTTTTTTTTATTTTTTTTTCTGTTTTTCTTAAATTCTGTGTTATCAGAAAAAACCAATCACGTGATGGATGGTGGAGAAAGTTCCGCTCTTCCCATAACGGGTGTAACAAAAGGCAACAATAATAATGCCGGTTCCGTGGCGAAAGCCATCATAAGGAGAAGGAGGGTGAAAACCACTCCTAATCTAACAAAAATAAAAATAAGTGCTGCTTTAGCAGGTGAAACAAAAAAGACAACAGAACAAAACAAAAAACAAATATATGATGCGCTGATGCACATCGGTGACGAGGTCCAGTATGAGGGGGCAACAACAACATTGCCTCTCTAGCGGCATCTGAGTCGGAAGACGAGGATGGTATGATAAAAGACATTAGCAGCAGTATACAAAAGCTGCAGGAAAAAATGCTTGCTGTTAAGCAAAAGCAAACTGCACGCAGGCAGAGGCAGCAATTAGAGGTTGAAAGCGCCAAAAAAACAACAAGAGCAGAAACAACAACTGCAGCAACAACAAAACCACCAGCAGCAGAAACAACCACTGCATCAGAAAAAACAGCCGCAGAAACAACAGCAGCAGCAGAAACAGCAACAGCCGCAAAAACAACAACAGCTGAAAACACAGCAGCTGAAAAAACAGCAACAGTAGCAAGAACAACAGCAGCAGCAGCAACAACAGCAGCAGAAGAAGAAGAAGGAGAACGTGCCTCCTATTAACACCTATAAATTAGAGGTGAGTGCAAGCAAGGACCTGTGTAGGCTGGTCATTGGTAATAATTTTAACATTAAGCGATTGGGGAAGGATTGCCATGCCATCCACTGTAATACAGTGGAGGGCTACGCGAAAGTTAAAGAGCTCCTAAAGGAAACGACGACGGAGCACTACTCATTCACACCGAAGTGTGAAAAGCGACAATCGATGCTGCTGAAGGGGTTGGAACCGTCTTCTGATACTG
The DNA here is from genome assembly GCA_949129095.1 of Volucella bombylans. Classification (NCBI taxonomy): domain Eukaryota; kingdom Metazoa; phylum Arthropoda; class Insecta; order Diptera; family Syrphidae; genus Volucella; species Volucella bombylans. Next base: position 66,275,923 of record OX422142.1, on the reverse strand, counting down.
AGGAGATCTTGGCACTGCTCAAAGAGAAGGAGTGCGAAGGACTCAAGTTTGTGGGGGTAAAGCCGTTTACCACAGCTAGAGCTAGGCGGGAGAAACGGAGTCTGCCGTTCTTCTTGGTGCAGCTCAGTCCCGAAAGCCGTCTGGATAGTCTGAGGAGTATCAATGTCCCAGACTACCAGGTGGTTCACCGGGAAAAATTAAAAAGGAGCGAAGGCGTTATACAATGCGTTCGCTGCCAGAGGTTCGGGCACGCCGCGTCGAACTGCCAAATGAAGCCTCGATGCGTGAAGTGCGCTAAGAACCACAGTTCCGAGGAGTGTGCTCTGGGTAGGGACGGAGCATCCGATAGGACGCAGCTCTCGTGCGTGTTATGTGGGAACGTGGGACACACGGCAAACTATCGGGGTTGTCCTAAGTTCACCGACATTAAAAAAGCAAAATTGGCGCGGCAGCAGAAGGTGGAGGTCAAACGTTCACCTGTGAGGTTTCAAACACCAGCCGTCACGCCCCAAATTGCCTACGCCCAAATGGCGTCAGGTAGGGGGGCTACGGTACAGCAAGCGACTGTTGCTTCTCCGGCGCCAGTGCCGAGAACAACAGCTGCAAAAGCAGGTTCAAGAACAGGCCAAGCGGGTGGACCAGATCTACGCGCTGCTGCCGGGCTTAACGCAACACATGCCGTAATGGGTACGCGCATGGTGGAGCAAACTTTGAAGGTCCTTGCGGTGAATGTGAATTCACTGATTAGGATCGAACGAAGAGCCGCGATGATTAAATTGCTACAAGACCAAACTCCTGATGTGCTTTTCGCTAGCGAAACCAAGCTAACCGATAAGCACAAACTGGAGTACAATAATTATATCGTTAGAAGAAGAAACCGGCCCAGATCCAAACGTGGAGGCGGTGTCGCGATCTTCATTAAAGAAGGTATAAAATTTCACAGAGTGTACAAGGGAATGTTGCGCAGGTTCCGGGTGTTGGAGGCAGTCGTCATTTACATACCGCTCCGCAGTGGAAAGCGGCTGTACTTGGCCTCTGTTTATGCACTTGAGGCTTCACAATCCACCCTATTCATTACAGAGCTCGACACGCTTTTTCGACTTCTGAGGCTGGAATCGGGGGAGAATTATTTTATAATCGGCGGGGATTTCAACGCTAGACACAGAGATTGGGGAAATAATTTGCCAAATACTAGAGGGAACCTACTACTCGATTGGTGGGGTCAGCACGATGTCATGTACAGCGACTCGGTCTTAAAAGGACGGATAATCCGTCGTATCCCAGAGGCGGGTCTTATTTGGATCTACTGCTGTACGACGAACGTATACGACTGACAGGTACGAATTTACAAACATTAAACTGTCTGCGCACATTCATGTATGACAGCGACCATTGCGGTTTTAGCACCGAAATTACGGTTCCCAACGAAATTGCGGAATTGGAGGAGTTTGTGCAAAGATATAATTACAACTACAGTAAGACTCGATGGACACGCTTCTCCGCAACCTTGACTAAAGCGCTCTCGTCGAACACGCTCCACCCACCGTCCAATAGGAATTTGTCAAACGAGGAGATCGACAATTACCTAAACCAAATGGACGAGACAATTAAACAAACTATGGACACTACAATACCGCGGTATCGACATACGACTAACGAAGACCTGTTCCGCAATCCTACTATTGACGCACTGCACCGACAGAAAAGTAGACTTCTGACAAGACTTAAAAACTTGTACGGACAGTTAACTGACAGACAAGACCCGGAGATTAGGACACTGAAATTGTCGATTAAAAATATCCAAACGCTAATAAAAGAAAATTACAGAATTTCTGTAAGTTTGTATTGGAACAACAAGGTTCGGGCTGTAAACACCAGCAACCCGAATATGTTTCCGCAAATAAATAAACTATTTCGGAGAAAAAATCAAAACGACCTTCAGTGTCTTAAAATAGCCCGGACGACAGACAACGAACGGTTACTGACAATAGCAGGTATTGATCCAAATGAGGCCGCTGATGATGACGACTTTTTTGTGATCGAGGATCCACAGGAGAAGGTTGAGGCCATAGGGGCGACTTTCCAGGAAGTATACAAGGCCACTAATACCATTGGCCCTAATTACGACCTGGACAATCGCGTCTTGGTGCACGACTTCTGCATTCGAAATGAAATAGGCAACTGGCGATCCGAGGGCTCTGGTTTCAACCGGTTCAGCGACGAAAATATGGCCAATAACGTCATTGCCAGAGAGGGTGACCTAGCCCCGTTAATTTCGAAGGAAGAACTCCGTGAGATCTTCGACACAATCAGGGCTAAGAAATCAGTGGGGACCGATGGTATTCCGAACATCGTGCTTCAACATCTTCCTCTAGAAGCGGTGGACATTTACACCACCCTGTTTAATAATGCAATGAATAATGCACATTATCCAGTGCATTGGAAAACGGCGGTGGTTCAACCTATCCCCAAAAAGGGAAAGGATATATCCAATCCGGCGAATCTCCGGTCGATAAGTCTCCTTCCGAATATCAGTAAGGTTTTTGAAAAAGTAATCAATAGAGCTCTGTCTAGGTGGGTTGAGGACAAACATATAGTTCCGGATAATCAATTCGGTTTTAAGGCGGGACATGATATCTCACATGCCGCGTCTAAACTGGTGTCCGATATCCAATGGAACAAAGGCAAGAAACAGTGCACTGGTGCCTGCCTTGTTGACTTGGAGAAGGCCTTCGACACCGTATGGTTAGAGGGTATTTTGTATAAGTTGACTAGGCTAGGGATCAGTAAACCACTCTTGAACATTCTTTATAATATGCTAACCAACAGACAGTTCATCGTGAAGAATGGTGATGTGACTTCTGTTGGAATATTTCAAATTAAAAATGGTCTTCAACAAGGCGCGGTCAATTCGCCGATCCTATTCAACATTTATACAAGCGACTTAATAGGTTCACTTCCCCATACTATTGCGTACGCAGACGATTTGGTAGCGTACAGAACAGGTCCAAAAATCGAGGTCATTAACACTCTCTTGCAGCGTGACTTCGATAAGATAAGACGATTTTGCGATGACTGGAAGTTGAAAATCAACTTTCAGAAGTCGGAAACAATTCTTTTTAGGACGCCGTTGTCTGGAGCCTTTAGGGATACCAGCAAAAATTGGAGAAAATTCTCGATCATTGGACAACGCGGACAGCCTCTTGCCTGTCGAAATGTAGTCAGATACCTTGGAATCTGGCTAGATCAGTTTCTGTATTTTGGCAAAAATGTTGATGCTGCTCTGGCTAGAGCCAAAGGTGCTTTTGCCCTTACAAAGAGACTGTTTTATAACAGCCAACTCGATGCGAGGGTAAGGGTAATCTGCTACATGGCCCTTATCAGGCCCATGCTGGTATTTGATTGTCCCGTGTGGTTCAACGTACGAGCAAGCTTAATGGAAAAGATTCGGGTGTTTGAGAGGGCTTGTCTTCGCTTGTACAGAACACCAGAATCGGAGTACAAAAAATTTTATCCTAATGAGGTCCTTTACAACAGGGCGAACCTAATACGAGTGGACAACTTCGTAATTAAGCTGACTCGAAGGCACATTGCAAGAGCAATGACCTCGACGAATGACCTGATATCTGGGGCTTACTGCCCCAACTACCTTTACCACGAGAGTGTGCGCTCTGACGGCTTCGTTCCACCGGAAGCATTCCTCTACCTTGATCCGATAGGTTTGATCCAGGATAGATCAGCGGTCCCGTTAATCTTCCATGGCGCTCGGACAGCTGGGGACAGGCGACTCAACTACAACAGAGACGTCGCACACGGCAGTGTGAATCGCCTCAGGTTCAGTAGGGTGGTGGGGAATCGCGATAAGAGGGATGTCGTTCGGCAGCACCAGCATTTCTGTTGGTTGAATGATGGAGAAGATGTTTCGTCGTCGTTTCCGTCAATTACAGACCAGCCCCACTAATGAGGCAGAGCTGACCAATTTATTTGCTCAGTAAATAGCGATGGCCAGCTTACATAGGTTTAGGTTAGCATTTAAGAAACATATACATATATCAGTGTATACAAAGGTGTATACTGATATATGTATATGATTGTGTATAACGTCTATGTGTGTTTATGTGTGTATTGTACATTTAGTTTAGGTAGGCTAAGGTTTATTTTAAGTTAGATACTAAGTTTTTATTAAAAAAAAAAGTCCATATGCTAAGTTTTGTTAACAATTTTTTTTCTTAGCTTTAAGTATAGAAAATAAATATCCGTAAAGAAAATGTAAATGAGGTCGAAAGACATAGTTATAAGAATTTATAGTAGCTTAGAGCGCCTGTGTGGCCAGTAAGTTAGTATAAGATTGTTAAGTAATTTTAAGCTAGCATTTAAGCATTTTTTGTTAGTATGTAAGAGTTAATGACTAAGTAAATAAAATGCATTTAAAACTAAACTAAACTAACTAAAACTTTTTAGACAACACAATAGTAACACAAACTCTACGGTGTAGCAAGTGTATTTTTTGGGAACAAAAATATGACATTTGAATAGGAACTTATATCTTTTATATTAAAAACAACTGCACATTCATAGCAGGATGAAAAATATATATATACTAAATAGCTCAAAGAATAGCATTGACACGGCACCGCCGCTTAAAGTTAACGGGCCGGCTTAATGAGATCTTACTACCTGTCCAACTTGCAGTTCCACTGGTTATCGACGATTATCAATGAATTCCTGCAAGTAGTGATCCCAAAAAGTTAAAGAAAAGTTTTTGTACTTCTTTCATTAATTTTTTCCCTTTTTAAAAACAAATCATAATGAATTTTATGGTAACATATGTATCAATAAAGTAAGTCTTAAATGAGATAGGTGTGTGGATTGGCGGACCGGCTTCGATCTCAATCGCCGTACTAACAGTGGCGACATAACAGGAAATGACTGACAGTTGGTAACTGAGAAGACCTTCAGTTTAAGGCTACCGTCCACAAATCCTGCCTGAATGATAGTGATTTAACACATTTAGGTGTATAAAAGAGGATTGATGATCACTAGCCATTAATATATGGCTTATTTCAGGTTCTAAACATCAGGCATAACTGTGTGACGGAAGGATATTTTACTCGGTGTAGAGTTTATAAAATTTAAGTTAGCTTTTCCTTTTGTTTTGAATTCGTTAATTAAACTTCGGTATTAAGGAATAAGAGTAGGGTTCGATTATTCGTAAGCGCATAGTTCCTGGTCTTACACAGTGGTGATTGCATTCGAATGTTATCTTCTTATTTCATTTCCACTTTTACTTTTATCTTCCTCTCGTAACTTTCTTTTTATATATCTTTGTTTGTGGTTTTATTTTTTGATATATTCGGCATAAGACAAAAGGATAAATTGAGTTAGGATGTATGGTGTAGTGGCAAAAACTTACTTATTTCGATGAGCTAAAGCTGAGCAACAATAAGCCTACTCCTGTGTCATGGATGCCTCCGTGGCGACTTAACTCTTTATATACACATCTGACGAATCATTCATCAGACTGCCAGAAGTTGTACTCAAGAGTGTAATAAGAAATAAAGAAAGTTCACTTCAAGATACTCCCACCTTGAATTAGATACTGAAGGGAGCATGTGCATACCACCTGATGAGCAACACGAATATCTAAAAACACAACTCAATATATTAGTATTATAATGATGTGTAATGGATGTACAGGACTTGCTACAGGAAATTGAAATACCATATAGCAGAAAAAGCTATAATAAGCCTACTTTTTAAACTGCAATCGTCCAATACAGAAGGTAAGCGTAATATTCAAAACCAGAGAAGAGCTATTGAATTTGAATTTCATTCCACAAGCGTCCATATGATGCATTGCTTATGACACGCACATATGTAGATACGAGAGCATATACATACATACTCGTATGTATTATATAATATTTCACTTTCTTGCAATATGGCCTGTCTTAAAAAAAATTTATTTAAAATATTTAATACGTACACCATTAAAAAGCTTTAGTTTAGTTTACTTTAGTTTTATTTTGCAATCACATTAAGACATACGTAAATTATCTTATAAACTATTGAAACTTTAATATGTTCAATACAAATTCAGGCTAATAAAAAGGATTAAGGTAATATTATTACTAAGTAATAATGGTTATTTACGAGTATATATACATTATTATAATCTCAGCTACGTACGTGTACTTGTATGTGATGTATATCTCCACATAAAATTGTGCAATTTTCTAAGTATTTGTTTGAGTATACAAAAACAAAGGAAAAAAAATAATCAAAGGGTTAGGTGTTATTGTTCATGTAGAAGGACTTAAGTTCATTCCTAAACCTGTTGGTGCCAGAAGATCTTCGGACGAGCCGTGGTAAGGAGTTCAACAGGCGAATGGACATTATGAAACATCTGGGAAGAAGGAGAGATCAAACAGTTTTTTTATAAATGACGATGACGAAAGTCAATTTTTTTTCTGACCAGCTTGATATATGCGGGTCAGTGTTTAAAGCATTTGCGTAGTCATCTATCAAGAGGGCAACTTCGATAGAGTTTAACATCATCAGCATATATTTGAATAGATGAGGTCACGAGAGTAGGAATCTCATTTACGTACAGCGAGAATAGAATAGGTACCAGGATGGAGTCCTTTGGAACTCCTCTAGTATTATATACTCGTATAAAACCGGACGATTTTTGGCCAACTGAGATAGCTTGCTTTCTTAATTTTAGGTAAGATGATATGGTATTTGTAGCTGAGCTCGAAAAACCAAACAATGCCAGCAGTTTGTTACAGATGTTAGTGTAGTTAATTGTGTCAAATGCTTTCGAGAAATCTAAAAATACTAGAAAAGATATTTTGTCTTCATCCAACGCCTCGCAATATGTATAATGTTTCCACGTATTCCAAAGTTCTAGATATTTTTCCAGAGTTAGCGATCTGTTGTTGATTGGTCAATTTTGTTCATGAAAAAATTCTTTTTGTCAATTTTAATTGTACCTACAACCTGATTGCGCATAGAATGATACTCGTATAGTTGCAGGTGTATATTTAACTTATAACGTTTCCAACTCGCGTATAAACGATTGCGGTTATGGATCAGTAGTCGAATTTCGGGTGTAAACAAAGGACATCGGCCAAAACGGATACTTTTGGTTTTTAGAGGAACATGATTATTAAAAAGGGTACATATATTTTCATTTAAGAACTCAATTTGGTCATCAGCGGAAGACATAAAATACACAAGATCCCAATCAATATGCCGAGAATCTATCTCCAGTTGGTGGTAATCAATGTTGGTAAAATCTATGAATTCGAAGGTTGTAACTGTATATTTAAATGCAAATTCGAAGATCAGATATAGAAAGTCATGTCTAGAAAAAGCAGGTATGGATAACTGGTCACACAAGAGAGCTTTATTAAGAAAACCTCTAAAAGACTAAAGCTTTTTGGTAGTGAATTGAGATGGATTCCAATACAGAGAATATCGGAGATGGATCAATATATTTGTTTGGCCTATAAATATATCCAATAAGAAGTTTGCCTTTCGTAAATATTAGCTCCAAGAACACATATTTAATTTTACTATCGGCAAGAGACTTCAATATCGGGTAGCGCCTCAAACCACTTTTGGCATATATGGCAGCACCTCCACCTGATCTACCTATCCTGTCCCCTCGAAAAGGCCTGTATCCATCAACGTTGTACACCTTATTCCCTATACTGTCCTTAAACCACGATACTATAATGCAGACAATATCAACCTTGCAACCTAGTAGCAAGTCTCTTGCTTGGGAAACAGACTTTGCACATTTAAATGACACACACGTAGACCATACATCCGGTTACACAGAACATTAATCATTGAGCGACAGATTTTAGGGTGACCCTCACCAGTGAGATTCAATGCTTTAGAAATTGGCCACATATCTTGCGTAAATTAATAAAAACAATGGGAATGGCTTGTAGTAAGCGGCACAAAGCACAGCAGGCTTAGGCTCAAGAATAACACCTTCCATCAAGTTCTTCAAAAATTTATTAGTACAAAAACAAAAAACACACAATTATATTTGGAGATCGTTAAAGTTGAAAAATAACCAAATTTAAATACAATTACTTAAGAGTTCAGAACTTACAAAAGAAATAATAAAATAGGAAAAGAGAGAAAAAAAAATATGTATAATGTATTTTGTGGGCTGGCAAAGCTATGTAATTTAGCGATGTTATTAATTTCCACAGCTTCATCATAGACCAAGAGATGACAGCCAATTTGTATAACTAAGTATAAGTATAACTAAAATATATGTAGGCCTTAGCACAGTGATATCGAATTCCAAAGGCTGACTTTTTTTTTTTCATTGCCAGAGAGGGTGACCTAGCCCCGTTAATTTCGAAGGAAGAACTCCGTGAGATCTTCGACACAATCAGGGCTAAGAAATCAGTGGGGACCGATGGTATTCCGAACATCGTGCTTCAACATCTTCCTCTAGAAGCGGTGGACATTTACACCACCCTGTTTAATAATGCAATGAATAATGCACATTATCCAGTGCATTGGAAAACGGCGGTGGTTCAACCTATCCCCAAAAAGGGAAAGGATATATCCAATCCGGCGAATCTCCGGTCGATAAGTCTCCTTCCGAATATCAGTAAGGTTTTTGAAAAAGTAATCAATAGAGCTCTGTCTAGGTGGGTTGAGGACAAACATATAGTTCCGGATAATCAATTCGGTTTTAAGGCGGGACATGATATCTCACATGCCGCGTCTAAACTGGTGTCCGATATCCAATGGAACAAAGGCAAGAAACAGTGCACTGGTGCCTGCCTTGTTGACTTGGAGAAGGCCTTCGACACCGTATGGTTAGAGGGTATTTTGTATAAGTTGACTAGGCTAGGGATCAGTAAACCACTCTTGAACATTCTTTATAATATGCTAACCAACAGACAGTTCATCGTGAAGAATGGTGATGTGACTTCTGTTGGAATATTTCAAATTAAAAATGGTCTTCAACAAGGCGCGGTCAATTCGCCGATCCTATTCAACATTTATACAAGCGACTTAATAGGTTCACTTCCCCATACTATTGCGTACGCAGACGATTTGGTAGCGTACAGAACAGGTCCAAAAATCGAGGTCATTAACACTCTCTTGCAGCGTGACTTCGATAAGATAAGACGATTTTGCGATGACTGGAAGTTGAAAATCAACTTTCAGAAGTCGGAAACAATTCTTTTTAGGACGCCGTTGTCTGGAGCCTTTAGGGATACCAGCAAAAATTGGAGAAAATTCTCGATCATTGGACAACGCGGACAGCCTCTTGCCTGTCGAAATGTAGTCAGATACCTTGGAATCTGGCTAGATCAGTTTCTGTATTTTGGCAAAAATGTTGATGCTGCTCTGGCTAGAGCCAAAGGTGCTTTTGCCCTTACAAAGAGACTGTTTTATAACAGCCAACTCGATGCGAGGGTAAGGGTAATCTGCTACATGGCCCTTATCAGGCCCATGCTGGTATTTGATTGTCCCGTGTGGTTCAACGTACGAGCAAGCTTAATGGAAAAGATTCGGGTGTTTGAGAGGGCTTGTCTTCGCTTGTACAGAACACCAGAATCGGAGTACAAAAAATTTTATCCTAATGAGGTCCTTTACAACAGGGCGAACCTAATACGAGTGGACAACTTCGTAATTAAGCTGACTCGAAGGCACATTGCAAGAGCAATGACCTCGACGAATGACCTGATATCTGGGGCTTACTGCCCCAACTACCTTTACCACGAGAGTGTGCGCTCTGACGGCTTCGTTCCACCGGAAGCATTCCTCTACCTTGATCCGATAGGTTTGATCCAGGATAGATCAGCGGTCCCGTTAATCTTCCATGGCGCTCGGACAGCTGGGGACAGGCGACTCAACTACAACAGAGACGTCGCACACGGCAGTGTGAATCGCCTCAGGTTCAGTAGGGTGGTGGGGAATCGCGATAAGAGGGATGTCGTTCGGCAGCACCAGCATTTCTGTTGGTTGAATGATGGAGAAGATGTTTCGTCGTCGTTTCCGTCAATTACAGACCAGCCCCACTAATGAGGCAGAGCTGACCAATTTATTTGCTCAGTAAATAGCGATGGCCAGCTTACATAGGTTTAGGTTAGCATTTAAGAAACATATACATATATCAGTGTATACAAAGGTGTATACTGATATATGTATATGATTGTGTATAACGTCTATGTGTGTTTATGTGTGTATTGTACATTTAGTTTAGGTAGGCTAAGGTTTATTTTAAGTTAGATACTAAGTTTTTATTAAAAAAAAAAGTCCATATGCTAAGTTTTGTTAACAATTTTTTTTCTTAGCTTTAAGTATAGAAAATAAATATCCGTAAAGAAAATGTAAATGAGGTCGAAAGACATAGTTATAAGAATTTATAGTAGCTTAGAGCGCCTGTGTGGCCAGTAAGTTAGTATAAGATTGTTAAGTAATTTTAAGCTAGCATTTAAGCATTTTTTGTTAGTATGTAAGAGTTAATGACTAAGTAAATAAAATGCATTTAAAACTAAACTAAACTAACTAAAACTTTTTAGACAACACAATAGTAACACAAACTCTACGGTGTAGCAAGTGTATTTTTTGGGAACAAAAATATGACATTTGAATAGGAACTTATATCTTTTATATTAAAAACAACTGCACATTCATAGCAGGATGAAAAATATATATATACTAAATAGCTCAAAGAATAGCATTGACACGGCACCGCCGCTTAAAGTTAACGGGCCGGCTTAATGAGATCTTACTACCTGTCCAACTTGCAGTTCCACTGGTTATCGACGATTATCAATGAATTCCTGCAAGTAGTGATCCCAAAAAGTTAAAGAAAAGTTTTTGTACTTCTTTCATTAATTTTTTCCCTTTTTAAAAACAAATCATAATGAATTTTATGGTAACATATGTATCAATAAAGTAAGTCTTAAATGAGATAGGTGTGTGGATTGGCGGACCGGCTTCGATCTCAATCGCCGTACTAACAGTGGCGACATAACAGGAAATGACTGACAGTTGGTAACTGAGAAGACCTTCAGTTTAAGGCTACCGTCCACAAATCCTGCCTGAATGATAGTGATTTAACACATTTAGGTGTATAAAAGAGGATTGATGATCACTAGCCATTAATATATGGCTTATTTCAGGTTCTAAACATCAGGCATAACTGTGTGACGGAAGGATATTTTACTCGGTGTAGAGTTTATAAAATTTAAGTTAGCTTTTCCTTTTGTTTTGAATTCGTTAATTAAACTTCGGTATTAAGGAATAAGAGTAGGGTTCGATTATTCGTAAGCGCATAGTTCCTGGTCTTACACAGTGGTGATTGCATTCGAATGTTATCTTCTTATTTCATTTCCACTTTTACTTTTATCTTCCTCTCGTAACTTTCTTTTTATATATCTTTGTTTGTGGTTTTATTTTTTGATATATTCGGCATAAGACAAAAGGATAAATTGAGTTAGGATGTATGGTGTAGTGGCAAAAACTTACTTATTTCGATGAGCTAAAGCTGAGCAACAATAAGCCTACTCCTGTGTCATGGATGCCTCCGTGGCGACTTAACTCTTTATATACACATCTGACGAATCATTCATCAGACTGCCAGAAGTTGTACTCAAGAGTGTAATAAGAAATAAAGAAAGTTCACTTCAAGATACTCCCACCTTGAATTAGATACTGAAGGGAGCATGTGCATACCACCTGATGAGCAACACGAATATCTAAAAACACAACTCAATATATTAGTATTATAATGATGTGTAATGGATGTACAGGACTTGCTACAGGAAATTGAAATACCATATAGCAGAAAAAGCTATAATAAGCCTACTTTTTAAACTGCAATCGTCCAATACAGAAGGTAAGCGTAATATTCAAAACCAGAGAAGAGCTATTGAATTTGAATTTCATTCCACAAGCGTCCATATGATGCATTGCTTATGACACGCACATATGTAGATACGAGAGCATATACATACATACTCGTATGTATTATATAATATTTCACTTTCTTGCAATATGGCCTGTCTTAAAAAAAATTTATTTAAAATATTTAATACGTACACCATTAAAAAGCTTTAGTTTAGTTTACTTTAGTTTTATTTTGCAATCACATTAAGACATACGTAAATTATCTTATAAACTATTGAAACTTTAATATGTTCAATACAAATTCAGGCTAATAAAAAGGATTAAGGTAATATTATTACTAAGTAATAATGGTTATTTACGAGTATATATACATTATTATAATCTCAGCTACGTACGTGTACTTGTATGTGATGTATATCTCCACATAAAATTGTGCAATTTTCTAAGTATTTGTTTGAGTATACAAAAACAAAGGAAAAAAAATAATCAAAGGGTTAGGTGTTATTGTTCATGTAGAAGGACTTAAGTTCATTCCTAAACCTGTTGGTGCCAGAAGATCTTCGGACGAGCCGTGGTAAGGAGTTCAACAGGCGAATGGACATTATGAAACATCTGGGAAGAAGGAGAGATCAAACAGTTTTTTTATAAATGACGATGACGAAAGTCAATTTTTTTTCTGACCAGCTTGATATATGCGGGTCAGTGTTTAAAGCATTTGCGTAGTCATCTATCAAGAGGGCAACTTCGATAGAGTTTAACATCATCAGCATATATTTGAATAGATGAGGTCACGAGAGTAGGAATCTCATTTACGTACAGCGAGAATAGAATAGGTACCAGGATGGAGTCCTTTGGAACTCCTCTAGTATTATATACTCGTATAAAACCGGACGATTTTTGGCCAACTGAGATAGCTTGCTTTCTTAATTTTAGGTAAGATGATATGGTATTTGTAGCTGAGCTCGAAAAACCAAACAATGCCAGCAGTTTGTTACAGATGTTAGTGTAGTTAATTGTGTCAAATGCTTTCGAGAAATCTAAAAATACTAGAAAAGATATTTTGTCTTCATCCAACGCCTCGCAATATGTATAATGTTTCCACGTATTCCAAAGTTCTAGATATTTTTCCAGAGTTAGCGATCTGTTGTTGATTGGTCAATTTTGTTCATGAAAAAATTCTTTTTGTCAATTTTAATTGTACCTACAACCTGATTGCGCATAGAATGATACTCGTATAGTTGCAGGTGTATATTTAACTTATAACGTTTCCAACTCGCGTATAAACGATTGCGGTTATGGATCAGTAGTCGAATTTCGGGTGTAAACAAAGGACATCGGCCAAAACGGATACTTTTGGTTTTTAGAGGAACATGATTATTAAAAAGGGTACATATATTTTCATTTAAGAACTCAATTTGGTCATCAGCGGAAGACATAAAATACACAAGATCCCAATCAATATGCCGAGAATCTATCTCCAGTTGGTGGTAATCAATGTTGGTAAAATCTATGAATTCGAAGGTTGTAACTGTATATTTAAATGCAAATTCGAAGATCAGATATAGAAAGTCATGTCTAGAAAAAGCAGGTATGGATAACTGGTCACACAAGAGAGCTTTATTAAGAAAACCTCTAAAAGACTAAAGCTTTTTGGTAGTGAATTGAGATGGATTCCAATACAGAGAATATCGGAGATGGATCAATATATTTGTTTGGCCTATAAATATATCCAATAAGAAGTTTGCCTTTCGTAAATATTAGCTCCAAGAACACATATTTAATTTTACTATCGGCAAGAGACTTCAATATCGGGTAGCGCCTCAAACCACTTTTGGCATATATGGCAGCACCTCCACCTGATCTACCTATCCTGTCCCCTCGAAAAGGCCTGTATCCATCAACGTTGTACACCTTATTCCCTATACTGTCCTTAAACCACGATACTATAATGCAGACAATATCAACCTTGCAACCTAGTAGCAAGTCTCTTGCTTGGGAAACAGACTTTGCACATTTAAATGACACACACGTAGACCATACATCCGGTTACACAGAACATTAATCATTGAGCGACAGATTTTAGGGTGACCCTCACCAGTGAGATTCAATGCTTTAGAAATTGGCCACATATCTTGCGTAAATTAATAAAAACAATGGGAATGGCTTGTAGTAAGCGGCACAAAGCACAGCAGGCTTAGGCTCAAGAATAACACCTTCCATCAAGTTCTTCAAAAATTTATTAGTACAAAAACAAAAAACACACAATTATATTTGGAGATCGTTAAAGTTGAAAAATAACCAAATTTAAATACAATTACTTAAGAGTTCAGAACTTACAAAAGAAATAATAAAATAGGAAAAGAGAGAAAAAAAAATATGTATAATGTATTTTGTGGGCTGGCAAAGCTATGTAATTTAGCGATGTTATTAATTTCCACAGCTTCATCATAGACCAAGAGATGACAGCCAATTTGTATAACTAAGTATAAGTATAACTAAAATATATGTAGGCCTTAGCACAGTGATATCGAATTCCAAAGGCTGACTTTTTTTTTTTCAGCCGTGGCTGAGGGTGAGGGTTGCAAATTGTATTTTTTTCGATTTTTGTCTCGGGAGTATAACCACTTGAATTAGTATATAAACAGTAGAGAATAATGCACTGATTTCGAATACCTATGTCCCAGACGTTTTGCTTTCAGCTTTCCCTTACCAGACACCCCCCAAAATGGGCAAAAAATCACTTTTGGTGTCAAATCGGAAAAATACCCTGATTACAAATATGTAGGTCCCAGACGCTCTGCTTTCACCCCGCCAGACGTCCTTGAAATATCCTAAATCCTGTTTTTAAAAAAAAAACATGAAACACATTTTTTCTTTTCAAATATAACCATATGTTGGTCACAACATAATATTGTACACGTCTTCCTGATTACAAATATATAAATCCCAGACATAGTGGGTTCATAAAAAGAACAAGCAAAATTGTACTGACAAGCAAATCAATCCCCGCCAGACGTCCTTGAAATATCCTAAAACCTGCTTTTTAAAAAAAAAACATGAAACACATTTTTTCTTTTCAAATATAACCATATGTTGGTCACAACATAATATTGTACACGTCTTCCTGATTACAAATATATAAATCCCAGACATGGTGGGTTCATAGAAAGGACAAGCAAAATTGTACTGCCGACGCTCTTTCTCGTATTAACATTAACGAAATCAATCCAAGCGAACTTTTAGAGAATGCATCTGTTTGTGGTAATTTTGATACGCGGGAAATTATAATCGTTCAACTATACATACCGCTGAGGAAAATTTAGGAGATGGCATTCCAATATCAGAAAAACCTCTTAACGAATTTTTCCATCAAGTCATTAAAAAGCAAAACCTTGCCATCATAAATGTACTTGAAAAAATTATATATAATATGTAGAACACAGTAACACTTCAAAGGAAGATTTTGTATTAACAATTTTCGAAAAGTATTTGAGCGCTAAATGAAAAATAGCTATTTTATCTGATAAAAATACATTCAAGACAATACAATCAGTCTTCTCAAAATTCTTTCTTAGTTCCTTAATCCTTAATTCTTAATTAGTGGCGATGTTATCTTCGACCGCGACGACAGACGAGATAAGCTTGCTGCCAAATTTAATAATTTTACTATAACAAAAAACAAAAAATTACTGTCGAGGCCAACAATCGAAAAATCCATAAACAGAAAATTAAATGCAAGAAGAAAAGTTGAGTACTATAAGCGGTTTATATATTTAGTTGTCTATGTATCTATTGTATATACAATATAGAATTAGGAAAAGTTATTAAAAAAATTTAGATTTGTAACTATGCTGTCACACAAATCTTTATATATAAATCTACTGTACGTGTGTATGTTAATGAGCTCCTCCTAAACGGCTGAACTGATATTGTGTGTATTTGAGTGGTACCTTGGATGGTTTAGATTTACAATAGGGCCCGAGGTTGGACTGAAATCGTTTTTTTGCTTTTTTGACGGAAAAAGAAAATCAGAATATGTAACCCCAAATTTTTGTGGCCAAGCTGCGCTGCAATCTGTTTCTAGGAAATTTACTTTTTATTTTATGATAATGATTCATATTGCATGCAATATTTATAAAACATATGGAAATAACATTTTAAATCATAAATGAATGTATACTTAAACACATACATTCAATGACAATCAATCTAACCTGCAACTTTTTAGTTGCTTCAGTGGATCGCAGTATGACAGCTGCTCTACTACTTACAACAACTTGCCCGTTACCAAAGTCGTTTACAATTGATTCTAGGCATTGTTAAACATTGTATTTGTTTAACTATTGTATATAACCAGCGCATGTATTCCACATGCTATGTTTAATACATCCCGTATTTGCTATGTTACAGAGAACATTGGCATCACATCCATTGTCGTTTATAATATAAAATTATAAACTGTAAATGGTTTATTGGCATACAATACAATTGCCTCATTTTTATAATTGCAGTCCAGCACGGATACGACCTTAGAGGCGACCAACGGACGTAGCGTCATACCACTGTTCGCTCGAACAAATATTGTGCTATTGGCCAGTACCTGCAGTTCCTCTCGTAATACGCAGAAATGCTGTCGCAACAACAATTATCATCAGCAGAGTAAAACTAACCTGTCTCACGACGGTCTAAAATCTGCTCACATTCCCTTGCATGGGTGAATAATCCAACGCTTATTGAATTTTGCTTAATAATGATAGGAAGAGCCAACATCGAAGGATCAAAAAGCGACGTCGCTATGAACGCTTGGCCGCCACAAGCCAGTTATCCCTGTGGTAACTTTTCTGACAGCTCTTGTTGAAAACTCTTTAAACCAAAAGGATCGATAGGCCGAGATCAAGTCAGCATTTGCCCTTTTACTCTATGTGTGGTTTATGTCCGCACTGAGCTGGCCTTGGGACATCTCCGGTATTATTTGGGCGATGTACCGCCCCAACCAAACTCCCCACCTGGCAATGTCCTTGAATTGGAATACTGGAGTTATACCAAATTCATGTTCATGTAAATGACGCTGGGTTTGAACTGTTTTAAAAAAAACCTTCAAGCCTACGTCGGAAAAAATTTTCAAAAATATCAAAAGTAAGTTGAACATTTAAAATATTTTCATAGCAAGTAAATGAAGTAGGGACCTTAATGCTTAAACTCCTTATCTAAAGATTTTGAAGAAAGTCTTTTACCTCCAAACAAAAGCGTTCTTCTACAGCAAATACACCGGTGTAATTATATTTGCCATGTATGGAAAAATTACAAATATATCAGTTGACCTTTCACCTTTTGGCTGTGGTTGGACAATGCAGGATGAAATACTTAGGCTTAAATGGTTCGACGGAATTGCTGCCCCTGAGAAAATAGAAGACATTTTAGATAACGAAGATGATTTATCTAACAATGAGGTAGACTTACCTAATGATGCATCAGATGAGTCCGATGAAGAACAATTTGTTGTTGTCATTTGTTCTTGTGGTCATCTCAAAAAAAAAAATTTTTTTTATACATACTTGTATTTAATTTATTTTTGCAAGAATAATATGTAATATTTTTGGTAGTTAAGAACAAAAATATAATGAAGTACTTTGGCACTTATAATTGTACATAATAACATTTATTCATGTCAGGAAGACGTGTACAATATTTTGTTGTGGCCAACATATGGTTATATTTGAAAACAAAAAAGTGTTTCACGGTTTTTGTAAAAAAACAAACCGCTTTTAGGATATTTCAAGGACGTCTGGCGGGGTGAAAGCTGAAAGCAAAGCGTCTGTGACTTACATATTTGTAATCAGGAAGACGTGTACTATATTTTGTTGTGACCAACATAGGATTATTTTTGAAATCAAAAAAGTGTTTCATGTTTTTCGTAAAGAAAAAACTATTTTAGGATATTTCAAGGACGTCTGGCGGGGTGAAAGCTGAAAGCAAATCGTCTGGTACCAAGATATTCGAAATCAAAAGAATTTTTCTGATTTTTTGACTTAGCGCTTGTGTGGTTATACCTCTGACACCAAAAGTGATTTTTTGCCCACTTTGGTAAGGGGAAAGCTGAAAGCAAAACGTCTGGGACCTAGGTATTCGAAATCAGTGCATTATTCTCTACTGTTTATATTGCAAAATGTTTGTACAGTACAGTCAGTACTGTCAGTACAGTTACAATTCACAATTTAATCCTTTCTCTCAACACAATCCAATTTCTCAATCGCTTATAATTTTCTTATCTTTTACTTAAAGGACTTAATCACTTCTCCTAATTAACACTTAAAATTCAACTGAGGAACTCATTTTGCATACCTTGGGGATGGTGGTATTTATACTCAAATGACATACTTCGAGAACAATCCTCGCCATCCAGCGTCCCATACAATTTCCAATTTGCTAGAAAATTCGATTCCACTCTCCAGTCACCAATGGTCGAGACTTTGTTATTCAAGCATCGAAATCTTCTGCTCTCCGAGTATCGAAATCCTCTGCTATGTAAATCTAGATGTCGCTCCTCACATTTAAGTGGTTATCACATTGCTCCCTCCCTACAGTTGTTCGTCCCGAACAACTTCGTCATTCATCATTCCGTTGAAATGACACATTCGATTCAAATGGACCACCTTCAATTTTCCTCGATCCCCACGCTGGATCCGGTAGACAACGTCAGTAATGCGGGTTATCACCTTGTATAGACCTTCCCAGTCCTGTTGCAATTTTGGTGATTTGCCTTTCTTACGCTGAGTATTGTACAACCAGACCAGATCTCCTTCGTTGAAGCCCGAAGATTTCGCCTTGATATCGTACTTAGTCTTCATGCGGCTAGCTTCATTTTTTTTCTCTGGTATCTTCATGCAATTTACGAATCCTGTTGTGTAAGTCATCCACGTAGTCGTTCACCTCTCTGGGCTCTGTAGGTGGGGATCCGAATTTTGTTTCACTTGGCAACCGAACTGTTTGACCGAATAAGATCTCGGATTGTGTGTCTTCTGTTGAACTATGGACCGCGTTTCGGTAGCATATTACGAAAAGGGGTATGTGTCGATCCCAATCCCAATGACAGTTGCTGACGACCTTAGATAGATGCTCATTCAAGGTCCGATTGAATCGCTCGACCATTCCATCAGATTGTGGGTGTAGTGGCGTTGTCCTTGTCTTCCTTATTCCTAAATATTAGCACACTTCCTGGAAAACTTTTGATTCAAAGTTTCGTCCCTGATCAGAGTGCAGCTCTATAGGGACCCCAAATGTGCTACGGTCTACGGTCTTACCTTCTTGATTTGGGATGTGTTGGGGTGTGTAGGGTTTTACTCGATTCTATGTTTGGGTTCTCACTTTAGGTTATAAAAATGCGGTTATATAAAAAAAAACACGTCTTTTTACAGCAAAGAGAGCTCTTTTATTCTTCTGCGGAAATGACTTCCATATTTAATTTTTATAATAAGTGTTATACACTACTAAAAATCATAACCATATGTTACGTTTAATTGTTTACATTATATTAAGTTTCAATTTAATTTAGCTTAGTTTTAATATAGAGTGCAATTTTAATTAAAAAACGAAATAATTATTTTGAAATGAGAATATATCACAATTGTGTTCACGAACATGCTCCCGCCCGGTGAACGATTTTCGTCCGCAAGTGTCTTCAATCATTACTGTACCCAATTGCAGTTGGAGTATGTTGTACTTCTTTTGACATAAAAGTTGAGTGTTGTGTGAGTGCGAGTGCGAGTGTGTTGACTATCTACATGTAAATGAAACAAGATCGTTTAAGTTAATAAATTGAAACATTACATGTAGTTGACAAGGATGACGACATAACAAACGGGCAACAAAGGGAGATGAAATGTGTGATTTGTTTTGTTTGCAATAGTGCAATAGCTTGTTTTGATCGTTGACCAAAACTGGGTCAATTTGCGTCGCGAGTGTTCGGTTTTTGTTTTTGTTTAGTTTTCGTTAGATTTTTTTTCCATTTTTTTTGTAATAAAAGGTAAGTGTTTTTATCTAATTATTTATCTTGTCTGCTCCCCGTCCCGAATTCGATTTCGTTTTAAATTGTGTACACCGGCGCGAGTAAACAATCGTATATACATACGTGCGTGTGTACATATTGATGTACATCGCTTGTTTTCGGTGGTGGTTCATAGACCTTAGTGGTGAGCAGACGTATTATCGTGTTCGGCTTAAGTAGTGCAGTAAAATAATAAGTATAATTTTAGCCAGTGAATTTTCAAGTGTTCATTAGCCGAACACCACGCCTGGACGATATTATACCTGGTGTGACGATCCCGAGGCTGGGGTTCGATTCCCATCGGCAGATAAACAGACAAACTGTTTTTATTTCAAATTTTTATTGAAATAATAACAAGAGAAGTGTAAAAATAAAAAATATATAGTAAAAAACCAAAAAAAATTACGTCATGGATTGCGGAGAGCGGTCCGCTATACTAATAGCGGGACCTGCTGAATTGTGTTCAGGCGAGGCTTCAAGCAGTTCAAGCCAAACTCCAACGGCTAAGAGAAGGAGGAAGCTTAGGCCAACTTCCAACCTAGTCCAACGTCCCCCCTTCCAACTTCCTCTGTAAAACTGCTTGGGGGAGCGAGGGAAGGGAACAGCTTCGCTTCATTGGCACCGAGCGAATCGGAAGATGGAGAGGAAGAGATGAAGGCCATAAGTAGCAGCATCAAAATGCTACAAGAAAGGGTAATTGCCATCAAAGAAAGGCAAATTATAAGAAGGAAGAGGGAAGAAGAGCAATTCCAGCAACGACAGCAGACCCTGCTTGCTCAAAAGCAGACCCAGCAACAACACCAACAAAAGCTTAAAAAGCACCAACAACAACAACAAGAGCAGCCACAACAACGGCATCATCAAAAACAACAGCAGCCACAAAAACGGCAACAGCAAAAACAGCAGCAGCAGCAGCAACAACACCACCAACAACAACAACAACAAAAACAACAGCAGCAGCAACAGCAACAACAGAAGAAGAAGGAGAAGGTGCCTCCGATCAACACCTATAAACTAGAGGTAATTGCAAGCAAGGACCTGTGTAAGTTGGTCATTGGTAATAATTTTAACATAAAGAGATTGGGGAACGATCGCCATGCCATCCACTCTAATATAGTGGTGGTTCAGTGGGAAAAATTAAAACGGAGCGAACGCGTTATACAATGCGTTCGCTGCCAGAGGTTCGGGAACGCCGCTTCGAACTGCCAAATGCAGCCTCGATGAGAGAAGTGCGCAAAGAACCACAGCTCTGAGGAGTGTGCTCTGGGCAGGGACGGAGCATCCGATAGGACGCAGCTCTCATGCGTATTATGTGGGAACGTGGGACACACCGCAAACTATCGGGGTTGTCCTACGTTCGCTGACATTAAAAAAATAAAAATTGGCTCGGCAGCAGAAGGTGGAGGTCAAAAGTTCACCTGTTAGGTTTCAAACAATATCCGTTACGTCTCAAATTTAATACGCCCAAATGGTGTCAGGGAGGGGGGCTACGGTACAGCAAGCGACTGTTGCTTCTCCGGCGCCAGTGCCGAGAACAACGGAAGGTGCACCTAACATGCTGGCCATCTTGCTCGCAATCCAAGGACAGATGGCTCAGCTGCAACAGCAGGTACAAGAACAGGCCAAGCGGGTGGACCAGATCTACGCGCGGCTGCCGGGACTAGCGCAACACATGTCCTAATGGGTACGCACATGGTGGAGCAAACTTTGAAGGTCCTTGCGGTGAATGTTAATTCATTGATTAGGATCGAACGAAGAGCCGCGATGTTTTTTAAATTGCTACAAGACCAAACTCCGGATGCGCTTTTCGCTAGCGAAACCAAGCTAACCGATAAGCACAAACTGGAGTACAATAATTATAATGTTAGAAGAAGAAATTGGCCCAGATCCAAACGTGGAGGCGGTGTCGCGATCTTCATTAAAGAAGGTATACAATTTCACAGAGTCTACAAAGGAGTGTTGCGCAGGTTCCGGGTGTTGGAGGCAGTCATCATTTACATACCGCTCCGCAGTGGAAAGCGGCTGTACTTGGCCTCTGTTTATGCACCCGAGGCTTCACAATCCACTTCATTCATTACAGAGTTCGACACACTTTTTCGACTTCTGAGGCTGGAATCGGGGGAGAATTATTTTATAATCGGCGGGGATTTCAACGCTAAACACATAGATTGGGGAAATAATTTACCAAATACTAGAGGGAACTGAACCGTGGTGGGGTCAGCACGATGTCATGTACAGACTCGGTCTTAAAGCGACGGATAACCCGTCGTTTCGCAGAAGCGGGTCTTATTTGGATCTACTGCTGTACGACGAACGCATACGAATTTACAAACGCTAAACTGTCTGCGCACGTGCGTGTATGACAGTGACCATTGCGGTTTTAGCACCGAAATTACAGTTCCCAACGAAATTGCGGAATTGGAGGAGTTTGTCCAAAGATATTCTTACAACTACAGTAAAACTCGATGGACACGCTTCTCCGCAACCTTGAAAAGAGCACTCTCCTCGAACACGCTCCACCCACCGTTCAATAGGAATTTTTCAAACGAGGAGATCGACAATTACCTAAAACAAATGGACGAGACAATTAAACAAACTATGGACACTACAATACCGCGGTATCGACATACGACTAACGAAGACCTGTTCCGCAATCCCACTATTGACGCACTGCACCGACAAAAAAGTAGACTTCTGACAAGACTTAAAAACTTGTACAGACAGTTAACTGACAGACAAGACCCGGAGATTAGGACACTGAAGTCGTCGATTAAAAATGTGCAAACGTTAATAAAAGAGAATTACAGAATTTCTGTAAGTTTGTATTGGAACAACAAGGTTCGGGCTGTAAACACCAGCAACCCGAATAAGTTTCCGCAAATAAATAAACTATTTCTGAGAAAAAATCAAAACGACCTTCAGTGTCTTAAAATAGTCTGGACAACAGACAACGAACGGTTACTGGCGATAGCAGGTATTGATTCAAATGAAGCCGCTGACGCTGACGACTTCTTTGTAATCGAGGATCCACAGGAGAAGGTTGAGGTCATAGGGGCGACTTTCCAGGAAGTTTACAGGGCCACTGATATCATTGGCCCTAATTATGACCTGGAAAATCGCGTCTTGGTGCACAACTGCTACATTCGGAATGAAATAGAGAATTGGCGATCCAATTGCTCTGGTTTCACCCAGTTTAGCGACGAAAATATGGCAAATAATGTCATTGCCAGAGAGGGTGACCTAACCCATTCATTTCGAAGGAAAGACTCCATGAGATCTTCGAAACAATCAGAGTTAAGAAATCAGTGGGGACCTATGGTATTCCGAATATCGTGCTTCGACATCTTCCTGTAGAAGCGGTGGACATCTACACCACCCTGTTTAATAATGCAATGAATAATGCACATTATCCAGCGCATTGGAAAACGGCAGTGGTTCAACCTATCCCCAAAAAGGGAAAGGATATATCCAATCCGGCGAATCTCCGGTCAATAAGTCTCCTTCCGAATATCAGTAAGGTTTTTGAAAAGGTAATCAATAGAGCTCTGTCTAGGTGGGTTGATAACAAACATATAGAGCCGGATAATCAATTCAGTTTTAAGGCGGGATATGATATCCCACATGCTGCGTCTAAACTGGTGTCTGATATCCAATGGAATAAAGGCAAAAAACAAAGTACTGGTGCCTGCCTTGTTGACTTGGAGAAGGCATTCGACACCGTATGGTTAGAGGGGCTCTTCTATAAGCTGACTAGGCTGGGGATCAGTAAACCACTCTTGTACATTCTTTATAATATGCTAACCAACAGACAGTTCATCGTAAAAAATGGTGATGTGAGCAAGGCGCGCTCAATTCGCCAATCCTATTTAACATTTATACAAGCGAATTGATAGGTTCACTTCCCCATACTATTGTGTACGCAGATGATACACAGAACATACAGAACAGGTACAAAAATCGAGGTGATTAATACTCTCTTGCAGCGTGCCTTCGATAAGATAAGACGATTTTGCCATGACTGGAAGTTGTAAATCAACTTTCAGAAGTCGGAAACCATTCTTTTTAGGACGCCGTTGTCTGGAGCCTTTAGGGATACCAGAAAAAAATGGCGAAAGTTCTCGATCATTGGACAACGCGGACAGCCTCTTGCCTGTCGAAATGTAGTCAGATACCTTGGAATCTGGCTAGATCAGTTTCTATATTTTGGCAAAAATGTAGAAGTTAAAACAATTTTCCAAATAATTTCCTTAAAATTTGTGGTGTTACATTGTAAGTACGATAACTGTTCTCGGCGTACGCATTTTTTGGTTGTGTCAGTGGCGATGATATGCGACGAAATTTTCGCGAACGGCTTGTGTTTGAATGATGGCCGAATTAGCTGTGTGTAGTGTTTACATTTTTAAGAAAATACCATGAATCCGCCCTCCTATGGAATTGTTGTTGCAATTCATCTACGGTAAGTTTATTTACATATTTATAATTATTATTTATTTTATTTTAAGATAACATTAGTTTAAGGTATTTATTACTATATTTAAGTGTTGTTAAATTTTAAAATGTTTTCTTTTTTGATTGATACCTGTAAAGTGTTGTGTTGTGTTTTGAGTGGACGACGTTGTTAGTGTTACTGAGTCTTCAAATGCCGTCGCAGTTTTGATTCTCCAATTCCCGTCGGCATTTTGGAACTCCGCAACGTTGTCCGGTATGTGGTGTTTTCTGTGGATAACGCTGAGTGTTCACTAAGAAGCTTCAAATGCCGTCGGGGTTTTGATTCTCCAATTCCCGTCGGCATTTTGGAATTTCGCAACTGTGCAACGTTGACCGGGATGAATGCTTTGTTTGTGACATAGAGTGGACTATATGTATGTGTGTTGTGTTGTGTAGGGAAATCTAGGATAAGTAATTATTATTTGAATTTCTACATTAATGAAACAAATCCTTTTAAAGGAAAAGAATGACTTTAACTTTTTATGTGGTTTTATTTAAAGAGTGTGTCTTATAAATGTTGTGTTGTGTTGTTCAAATGTGTTTCGCTTGCGATATTTGATGGCAAGTAGCAGATTTTCCCGAGTGACCTTTTCCGTTATCCGGTTTTGGTTCGTACCATAACCACTCGGACAAATGTTTTTTTTTCGGGATGTGTGTCGAAATCCGTTGGAGTCGCAACTGCAGCGGCGGTAGTTTTTCGTCTTTGAAGAGAATTAATTGTCCGCGTTTTGATCCCGACTTCCGTCTTCCGTCTTGTCTCCTTCGGGCGCTGTATTCTTCGCTCCAATTGCGGCAAAAGTAGTTGGTTATCGTTTGGTAGATCCTTTGCTCAAGGTAACTTACCTTTTCCACGGCAGTGTCACCTTGAGGAATTTCGAATATTCTTGTGCCGATTGCGTCTACCTTTAGCGTACCTCTGTCCCTTTTTCCAGCTTGCGCCCGGCAGTTTCGTACAAGCCGTTTGTAGTGCGCAGGACTGCGATGAAGCTTCGTAGTTCTGGTTGACTTATTGAGTACCACATGGTGAGGAGTAAGGAAATGGTGTGGTGTATCCAGTATGGTATTCTATGGTATTCAACCTCTGTCATCTGATGAAGCTCCTTGCATTCCGTTAAACACTGGGAATTCTCCTTGTGCTGTGCGGAATTTTCCTGGAATCTTCCTTCAGTTGATGAAACCTAAGTAAGGCACCTAACCTCGAGGCACTAAACCCAGGCTTACATCCGTCTTTAAATGGCAACGACACCTCGTATCGTCCATCATCTAAGCTTCTTGTTGTCGTGTGATAGTGCTGTTCACAAGCCTTATCTTCGTCGGTTTCCTTGAAGTTGAAAAGCGATTTTTCTAATTCAGAGAACCTTCGCAATTGAGTGTAGATGTCACAAACCTGTAGGAAACTGTGAATGGGTTCCTGAGTTCGCAAAATGACCTTCCAAAGTAGAAGCCAACCTAACTCGGATTCTTGTGCGATTGGAGACCTCTCATCTGTGCTACGGATAAACGCTGATCGAATGAACTCGCAATAAACATAGCTTCCCAGGAGAAGATCAACAGTCGCAGGCTTGTCGAATTGTGGATCAGCTAACTTTAAGCCCTGAATATGTTCCCAGTTTGTCAGATATAAGGGCTTGGATGGCAAAAGACCGGTCAGCGACTTGAAAACGTATGCTCGGGTGTTCATCTTAAAAGGTGTTACCAGCAACCCAAGGGTAGGATTTACGGTATGCTGACATGAACCACTACAGATTTGCCCCAATCCAAATAACTCAATCAATGTTCGCCGTTGATGGAGCCCTAATAACTGGACAGCGGATTCAGTAATGAACGTTGCTTCCGATCCAGGATCGACTAACGCCCTAAGATGATAATGCTCCTTCGAATTTTAATTTATATACTAGTTCAGATATTACCTGCTTTTACTCAGCGTTTGTGGGAGGACTACCTAACTTCTCCTCCCATAAAGCAGGTAATATCTGAACTAGTATATAAATTAAAATGTCATCCCAAGAACTAACCGGCAATCCTAAATTTTCCAGAGCATGGAAATATTCCTGGGGCATGTCCAGTAGAGACTTGATGTTGCTAGCAGACTCCTTTGTCAAAAGCTGCTGTTAACAACAAAGTTGGAAATGAGCGTTTACCAACACTCGCTTGTGGTCGTATCTGGCTACAAGCAGTTCCCATGCTTTGTCATAATTGCCAGCATACAAACCTAAATGTTTGCAACAAACAAGCAGCTTCACCTGTAAGAGACGATTTCAAATAGTGAAGCTTTTGAATTTCACCCAGCTTTTTATTTGTGTGGACTAAATCAAAAATACATCATGGAAAGCCCGCCACTTCGTGTACGAGCCCTCAAAATGTGGTATTTGGATTTGGGGTAATGATAGCTCATTAGAAGAAGCACCTGTGTATTCACTTTCCACAATCTTCTCTTTAGATGCTGACTTGGCATTGTCGATAGCATCGACCAATTCACCTTGGTAAGTGAAATATGTTTCTTGAAGCAGATCAAAAATTTCATCAAAATCTTCTTCTTGCAGATCTTCTTCAATTTCTCCTCGTCGAATCTTCGCTTGAAGACCAAGCGCATTCTTGAAGTTCCCTTCTAGAACAAGAAGACGACCAGAAAGATATCTGGCTGTACAACGTGATGTTCACGTCTTTTTAAAGTTGGAGTGGTCACGAAGAATCTCCTCCAGAACACCTTTTTGATCAGCACCCGATGGCAATTTCGACATTTGTAAATGTTTTATTTGTAAGCTAATTATAACCCAATATGTGTGTATGTATCAAGTACAATATTTATTACATTATTATTAGATACAGTTTATTAAAAAATTTAATTAAATATTTTATTACAGCAACTTACTACTTTTGGTCAGCTTTGCTCAGCTGGTGACGACAGTTGAGGTTAAAGTTGAAAATTAATTTTTAAACGGCGCGGGAAATGCGATTTATGCACAACCATCGAAAGAGTTTTTAAGTCTTTAAAAGGAGCAAAACACTGACCGCGATGGAGTAAATGTATGTACTTTATGTTTTATATATATCCATATATATAAATTTTTTTGTGTGTGTTTTGTGGACTTGCACTTTGTTCTTGAACTTTGCACTTTGCACTTGCACTTTTT
Organism: Volucella bombylans; assembly: GCA_949129095.1. Taxonomy (NCBI): domain Eukaryota; kingdom Metazoa; phylum Arthropoda; class Insecta; order Diptera; family Syrphidae; genus Volucella; species Volucella bombylans. Next base: position 66,248,353 of record OX422142.1, on the reverse strand, counting down.
CTTTTAAATGTTTAAAATGTTTGGGAGAATGTTATTCGGCTCGGAAAGGACCAAATGTTGGGATGTGTAGGGTTTTACTTGATTCTATATGAGGGGTGAATAGGGTAGAAAAATGCGGTTATATAAAAAACACGTCTTTTCTTCATCAATTTTTATAGCATTATTCTTCTCCGGAAATTACTTCCATATTTAATTTTTACAATAAGTGTTATACACTACTAAGAATCATAACCTTACGTTACGTTTAATTGTTTACAGTAGATTATGTTTCAATTTAATTAAGCTTAGTTTTAATATAGAGTGCAATTCAATTAAGAAAAGAAATAATTATTTTAAAATGAAAATATATCTCAATTGGGTTCGCGACCAGGATGGCAAACACTTCCGGGCACTTACTGAAGTAATCCATGACTACGTGGGTATATCGGTTTCCATTAAAGGTTTCGGGAAACGGCACAGCGATGTCGATGGCTATTCGTTCGAAAGGTGCTCCGACATTGTATTGTTGCATTTGTCCATGTGGCTTTACTTTTGTACCCTTGGTAGCTGCACATCTTATGCACTTTTTGCACCAATTCTCGACATCTTGTTTAGCGCTTAGCCAATAGAAACGTTCCCTTACCTTTTCCAACGTCTTGTTTGTTCCCAAATGGCCTCCTGAGATTCTGTCATGTATTTCGTGGATTACTTGGCTGACTCTGGACCGTGGCACTATTAGCGTCATATGAGATGTTGTCCTGTCTGCACTTTCCCATTTTCTCTTCAGCAATCCTTCTTGCATACAAAGCGAGTCCCACGGTGCCCAATATACCTTCAGATTTTGGCTCCGATCTGATATCTGCTACCAAATTGGTCTTTCCTCGTGTTCCTTCCAGGCCAAAATTGTTTCGATGTCATTGTCTACCTGTTGGGAGGAACGGATTTCGTCTGTACTCCAACCCTCTATTGGCTCAGTCCTGATCATTTGGATAGCAGCCGGTTCTTTCGCTTCTTTAGGACTGACTACTTCTGCTGGGAGGCCTTCATTGCATTGTTTTGCCTTTGAAACTGGGGTAACTGGAGTCATCGACTCCTGCAACAGACTTCTGCCCCGCGAAGAAAGCATTTCCCAACTGATGGCTTGGGGAGTTATACCGGCTTCTTGGTAGCCGTTTCTGCTGGTTTTTCTTTCTATTTGCCTGTAACCCCAGTGCAGGCAGCCTTCTCGTCGTACCGGTTCTTTATAATGCCCTTGCAGATGTCCTACTTTATCGCAGTACCAGCAGTACATCCTTCGTCTCTCTCGAGGGATATTTCGTTGCACGATAGTTAGTCTTGAGCATTGATCTTCTACCGCGAGCATCGAACTTGTCGAGTTGTAGAGAGTGAGTAGGGTCAATGAATATCGAGAAGAAATTCTCCAGACGAGTTTTGAAACCAATTGATGCTCTCCCCCCTCCCCCGCAACTCATAAATCACTCCGTTCTTCCCCTGGGCTGGATCAAGGTATCATACGACCCGTCCCGAAGATCAACCTGGCTGAGGGCCCAGCATCACCAAAACTAGCTCAGTCGCGAACGGAGTATCCGGATACCTGACGACCTCCGAATTAGCTAGCCTTATCTGTATACAACGGATCTCTGTACAGATGGACACCCCTCTCTTCGCTATTCGTGGGACCATTTATGGACATAACCTCTAAAACAAAATCCGAGGCCGGTACTCCTTTAATACCGGCCAGTAGAACGGTGACTACACCGACTACCGGCAAGGCTCCTGCATTATCGAGAGGAGGCAAAACTGTGGCAGGCCATAGTGCACCATCCTCTAAAGGCAAACGCAATGAGCCTAAAAATAAAGATTAAGGGAGTGTTAAGACTGTGTCAAGATATGGTCCTATCACTTCCTCCACCCCTAGCAGCAGCAAGTTTGTGGCAGGCCACGGACTTGTTGCTGCTACGAAAACTCCTCCCCACAAGGAGGAATCTGGAGCTCAGCCGCATCTTCAAGCCCCATCTAAGGCGCTCTATCTAAGACGCCGAAATGCTTCATGCATTATCAAAACCTTCGAATCCATTCCGGAGGTTGAGAGAAGTGCGGATATAAAGAGCAAAGTTGAGCTCCCAAAATTTTAAGAGACTTCTCGAAGCGCCAGAGATCGTTGGAGGAAACTGTGCCGGTTTCCGAGAGGCCCAAACACATAGTTCCAAAACCTCTGGGCCATCCAACAGCACATCTCTGAGGTCTTTCAATGAAATCCCAAAGGACGCATTGGTGATCGCTGTGAACGGTGGCAGCTGGTCAAACTGAAGCTTTCGAGCAACTTCTTGGCCATCATGCGGGAAAGCATGACGGACCACCTCCTATCACAAGCGACGCTGGCTGGCACCAAGGCCATGTCAAGTTCGTCGCATGTTCCAACCAGAGATCACTTGATCTCTTCACCAAGGCCGTAGGTGGTTTAGGAGAGATTTGGCCAGGTGCAAAACTCGAGGTCCTGTCTAAGGAAGACATTCCCAGCAGACCTCGAACTCGTACCTGGATCCCAGCCGAACCCTCCTCTCCAGAAAGTATTCTGGAAATCATCCGGCTCAGTAACCCGACTCATGACTGGAAAGACGCAAACCTGGAGGAACTAAGGGGCTCGTATAGATGCGCGTTAATCGTGATCCTCTGGCGCAGACGAAAGGCATGACACACTGTCAGAAAGGGAAACCGATGACGAAGAAAAGAGAGGTCCTACACGATCAGAGGTAGAAGATGAGCTTTTGGGCACATCTTCAGAATCGGAAGACCTCAACAAAACCGTGGTGGAAGCGACTCTGGAAAACTGTAGCAATGATACGGTTTCTCCAGATTGATCTCCACCACTCAAAAAAGGCTTCGGCCGCACTCATTCCGCATCTTTCTAAAAACGCAGAAGACATAATCCTAATCCAGGAACCATGGAATGTAGAAGGCGTGGTTCGTGGACTTAGGACACCCGCATACGCTCCGCTCTATACAAGAGGCAAAGGTAAGATCAGAACTTGAATATTAGTGAAACGTAGCCTTAATGTATTTCTACTTCCCAACCTCAGGGACCCCGACTTAACCGTTGCTAGACTAGAGACTTCCAAAGGCTCCTACTAGCTGGCATCGGCTTACCTTGGCCACAACCATGTGAACCCTCTCCCTGGTGATAACCTAGAAAGGGTGGTACTGGAAGCTGGAAGGCAAAAAGCTAGCCTCATAATCATAATCATAATGCGACGCTAACGCACATCACACGGTATGGGGAACTAACGACATCAATGATAGAGGTGAGTCACTTTTTGACTATATTTTACCTCTTGATTTACAATATTGGCTATGAGCCCACTTTTATAAATAGAAACCGACAGGAAGTGCTAGATATTACTCTTGTCTCCGACAGCATAACCTAAAGGCTAACGAACTGGATGGTAGCGTCTGAACACTCCTTTTCAGACCACAGACACATCCAATTCAGCCTGAGTGATGCTCCCCCAGCCAATCGGCTTTCCGGAATTACCGAAAAACCGGAAAACCGGAATTACCGGAAAACTGACTGGCCAAAACACAGAGGAATACTGTCAGAAACGCTATCCTCTGAACTATCAAGTCCCCCGAGTGACACCACTGAGCTTGATATGAAAGTCAAGGAATTCACTCTGGCCGTCAATCCGGGTATGGCCGCTTCCTGCCCTCTTATTCAACCAAGAGGCAAGAAAAAGCCACATTGGTGGACATCGGCACTGGGACTGCTCAGACACGCCTGTAGAAAACTTTTCAACGCAGCAAAAAGCACAAGAAAAGTGACTGACTGGGCTCATACAAAAAATCCCTCAAATAGTACAAAAAGGAACTGAGGAAGGCAAAGCGACAATCCTGGAGGTCATTCTGTGACAAAATCACAGAAACCTCTGAAGCATCGCGGCTAAGAAAAATCCTCTCTACAAATCCTATGATTCCTAGCTCTCTGAAAATAACCGATGGCTCTTGGACAACCTCAAGTGATGAATCACTCAACCTGCTTCTGGACATCCACTTTCCAGGTAGCTCCCAACTCGCGGCCAGTAGCACCCCAAATAGGCCTACTGCAACCGTGACCAAAATTCATGGTCTGATTACTAGAGACAAACTGCTCTGGGCGCTGCATAGCTTCAAACTATACAAGTCTGCTGGTCCAGACGGTATAATACCTACCGAGCTACAGAGGTCCTCAGATATTATTCTGCCAATGTTAGAAAATATTATGAGGAGCTGTGTAGAACTTATCCACATTCCACTGTTATGGAGAGAAGTCAATGTAGTATTCATTCCCAAAGCCGGAAAATGTTCTCATGTTGTCCCAAAGGACCTCAGACCTATAAGTCTATCATCTTTCCTTCTGAAAACTCTAGAACGAACGATTGATATCCATATTCGAGCTAAAGTTGATCCAAAACTTCTTTCAACGGATCAACATGCCTACTGTAAAGGAAAGTCAGTGGAAACGGCTTTCCACTCCTGTAATATAAGGAGTACACAATGATTACTTTCCTAGACATAGAGGGCGCCTTTAACAACGTCAACACATCCGCAATCACGACTGCGTTGTCAACTCTGCAGGTAGACGGCTCACTTGGGGAGCTGATCAGTCTAATGCTAAAAAGCAGAATAATCAACTCCAAACTGTGTGAGATTTCTGCTAAAAGATATGTCAGTAGAGGTACGCCGCAAGGCGGTGTCCTCTCTCCCCTTCTCTGGGACTTAGTAGTTAACGAACTACTGATATACCTGGATGCGGGTGGTAGCAGAGTGATTGACTATGCGGATGACGTTGCCATCGCCGTCTCAGGAAAACATTTAAATACCATTAAAGAACTCCTCCAAGTAAATCTCAACAGATTAACCCGCTGGGCAGATGGCTGTGGATTGGGAAGAAACCCCCATAAAACTGATCTCGTCCTCTTTTCCAAGAAATATAAAATTCCAATCATAGACCCTCCTTCAATGAATGGTACCAGTTTAGTTTTCTCCGATACAGCAAAATATCTGGGTCTCATTTTTGACAGGAAACAAAACTGGAAACCTATCATTCAAGAACGAGTCAATAAAGCTACAATAGCTTTATTCTCTTGTAAAAAAGGCATTGGGAACAAATGGGGCCTTCAACCTCGCATAACCCACTGGCTATACATCTCGGTCATAAGACCGATACTTACTTACGGGGTGGTTGTCTGGTGGACGGCCTAGGAAAATGCAGTCAACCGCATTAAACTAAACAGAGTCCAAAGAACAGCATGTCTATGCACAAGCGGAGCCTTGCGGTCTACCCCCTCTGCGGCATTAGATATTCTGCTTCACTTGACTCCCCTCGACATTTTTAGCAGGCAGGTACTCGTGGCTGCGAATGCAGCTATTCGCCTTAAAGCGATTAAACAGTGGACAAATAATTCATTTGGCCACGCCAACATTCTTAATACATTTGGAATCGTCACAGAGAACATCGATTACACCATACCTGAACTTTGGTTTGACAAAAACTTCCATGTAAGCTTCCCCTCTAGTTCATTCTGGGAGGAAGATTCTTTCATGGAGGACAAGTCAATCCATCTCTACACAGATGGATCGAAAACCGATAGCGGATTTGGTGGCGGTGTTTTCTCAGATAAGCTAAATCTAAGCCTCTCTTTCCGTCTTCGAAATCACTGTATCGTGTTCCAGGCGGAAATTTTGGCGATTAAAGAAGCTCTGTCCTAGCTGAAGAAAAACGTGATATCTGCAAAGGATATCCGCATATTTTCGGACAATCAGGCCGCCATCAAGTCTCAGGACTAGGTCTCATTATATTCTAAAACAGCACTTGAATGCCGATCATCTGTCATGGAGATGGCAGAGCAGTTCAACATTCACCTTTGTTGGGTGCCGGGCCATAGAGACATTCCAGGGAACTGCAGAGCCGATGAACTCGCCAAAATTGGAACCACTCTACCTATTCTACCTGAAAAAGGTAGTATAGGTAGACCAATCGCTACGTGCAAACTAACACTAAAGCTGGAGCCAATAAAAGAACAGACCTTAGGTGGACTGCTGGGCAAACATGTCTAGCGACCAACTAGATCTGGCCTAAGCTGGAACTGAATCGCTCTAAGTGTCCGATCCTTTTAAATAGGAAACGTCTCAGTGCCATAATAGGTGTCATTACTGGACACTGCCTCATAATCAAGGACGCAAGAAGCCTTGGCGCTTTTACAAATGATTTCTGTAGAAGCATGGACGGGGAAGAAGAGGAGACAATCCTCCACCTACTCTGCACATGTCCAGCTCACTCACAGAGAAGGAAGCTTCATCTAGGAGCGTTCTTCTACAACGACCTAAACGATCTAGCGTCTCATACGCTTTATTATAAGCTCAAACTGGTCCCATTAGTAAGAGAATCATAGATCCACGTGGCATCACAATAGGCCTAAGTGGGTTGGTATGAGTCGTTCGCAGATCTCCGCAGAGAATAAACGTGTGTCGGCTTTTCCTAAAATAAAATAAATTTAGTGATTCAGTTTCCTCCCAAAAGCAAATTAGTTACAATTTCATTAATTGACTCGGTAGCCCTGTGGTTAGTGGCGTTTGGCATCGAATCATCGAACACGGGTTCGAATCCCGAGCCAAATTTATAACTTTTTTTTATTGAGATCTCCTCAAATTACGTGAACTCAAAACAAAACCAAAAACAAGTAAAAGAAAAGAAATCAAGTGCTGGATGGTGGAGAGCGTTCCGCTTTTCCCACAATGGGAGATACAAAAGGCAACAATACGGTTGCTGGTGCCGTGGCGAAAGGCATTAAAAGGAGGAGTAGGTTGAAAACCCCTCCTAATCTAAGGAAAAAGAAAATAAGTGATGTGTTAAAAGCTAAAGGAGGTAAAATTGAGGTCTAGTATGATAGCAACTTTGCCTCTCTAGCGTCATCTTTCGGAAGACGAAGATGAAGAAATAAACAATATTACCAGCAGCATACTAAAGCTGGGAAAAAAAGTGCTTGCTATTAAGCATAAACAAACTGCGCGCAGGCAGAGGGAGTAATTAAAAGTAGAGAGCTCCCAACAACAAAAGCTACAAGAGCAGAAACAACAACTGAAGCAACAACAAAACCAGCAGCAGCTGAAACAACAACTGCAGCAAACTATACAGCAGCAGCAGAAACAGCAACAGCTGCAAAAACAACAACAGCTGAAAAAACAGCAGCAGCAACAACAACAACAGCAGCAGCAGCATCAGCAACAGCAACAGCAACAGCAGCAGCAGAAGAAGAAGGAGAAGGTGCCTCCTATCAACACCTATAAATTAGACGTAAATGAAACTAAAGACTTGTGTAAGTTGTTAATTGGTAATAATTTTAATATTCAATTCAATTCAATTCATTTATTCCAAGCAATGAGCACATAATTAACAATATATAAATAAAATTAAAGATATTACATCAATTTACATTGAGGAATATAGGATACATCCTTTAGTTAAAAAACTAGTGACGGCATTAATCAATTTAAAGAAATTTACAATACAATTGTTGTGGGGTGATTAAGATTATATAAGCTGATAACGTTATACTTGTAAATTTAGTGCATTAGATAAAAAAAAAGCTGAATTTTTCTTAAGTAAAAGCTAACGCTATATAATTACTTTTATTAAGTTGTTTATTTCATTGAAGTCAAACCCAAATAGCTACTTTTTAATTTCTCTGTTGAATGAAAAGATTTTTCGTATGCTTCGAGGTTCAAAAGGTAACCTGTTAAACAGTCTGGGTGCTACTGAAGTGTAAAAATGTAAAAAGCGATGAGTATTGTGAGGTGGAATATTAGCAAGACATCGTTCCGTGCTGCGAAGTCCATAGGTAGTTAAATTCTGATTTAATAAGTTTCCACTTCTTAAGTAAAATATATTTAAAACTTTGTAAAAGTAAAGATGTTTCAGCGGAAGTATATTTGATTTAAAGAACAAACAAAAACTATGTTCACGGTGTTGTTTTTTTCCATATTAATCTTAGTATATGCCTCTGGGATACGATTAGGGGTTGTAAACTATTGCTATAAGTACCACCCCAACATACGAGCCCATATTGCAACTTAGATTGTACCAAACTATAATAAATTGTTTCTAAAAGTTTCTGGGAGCATAGTTTCCTTAGGTGATACATAATATATCTTGCTTTAAGAAGATATTTTTTTACTAAGGAAGTGTGCATACTCCAGTTCATTTTGTTGTCAATAGTGAAGCCTAGATATCTAAAAGCATTAACATTTTCAATAGAAAAGCATTTTGAAGAGCTTGTCAGTCTTTTTGAATTTGAGTTTATTTGACCGTTATTTGCAATATAATTACTAATGCTAAAACACATTTTCTTACAATCAAAACTATGAAAGATACATTTAGGAAAGTGCCTCTCTAGTGATGGTGAGTTAAAAAACATGATTTTAGTTTTATCACTAATGACTAGCCTGTGGATACCGAACCAATGCCTTAGTATTTCCAAATCATGGTTGATATCAGCAATCAAATCCAGTACGGACACATTTGAATAAAGATAGAATTTATAAAGATTATAAATAATAGAGGACCAAGAACGGAGCCCTGTGGAACTCCGATCCGAACGTCTCGACTTTCACTGAAAGAATTCCCAATCTTAACCATTTGTATCCTATTTTTGAAATATGAAGCGAACCAATTAAGAATAAAGCCCCTGAGACCAGACTTTTCCAATTTAGCCAATAGGAGATCATAGTCTACCATATCAAAGGCTTTGGTGATATCTATAAAAAGAACAGCAGTGTTTCTTTTGCAATTTAAACTATCGTGCACCCGACCACAAAAATTAAGAATTGCATCTTCTGTTGATTTGCCTGCTCTAAATCAATATTGGTTAGTGCTAAAGAATAATTGTTTTTCCAGAAATGTGACAACTCTGCTTTTTATCACCTTCTCAAAAATTTTGGAGAAGACCGTAAGAAGAGAGATCGGTCTATAGTTATCCGGCTTTGTCCTATCATCTTTTTTGAAGATAGGTATGACCTCAGCTATCTTCAATCTATCTGGAAAAATAGAACAATATACGCTTTTGTTGAAAATGTGTGCTAAGACATCAACAACATTAAAACAAATTTTCTTCAGAAAAGTACTTGAATAACTATTCAACGTAGCAGAATTCGAGTCGTCCAGCAACATTATACTTCTATATAACTCAAAAGAAGAGATTGGTTCATAGAAAAAACTATTTTGTTAACTACTTTCTCTATTATGACAGTCTTCCGAACACAAAATCGGAGACGAGGGATCATAACCAGCATCAGAAAGAGTAATGACCGGAACGCTAATAAAAAACTCATTGAAGACATTAGCCATTTCTACAGAACTAGTGATATCCCTATTATTAAACTTTATTTTAGAAGGTCCATCAAAAGTGACATTATTATTAAACAAGTTATTGACGATTTCCAATTCCTTTCTTATATTACCTTTCGCACAGTGAAATTTGTTTATGTAATATGTATTAACATATTATGCTTCCTCTTATTGGCCATTTCTAAACAAAATTGATGGATAAAGCTAGTCTCTATCATAGCCGTTTTCAAAAAATTTCTTTTTAACAAAATGGCAGCTTTTTGAGCGTACGAGGCTATTTTTGACTAAAAAACGAGTCACAATTTTATTTATAACAAATCTAAAAATTAAGATATCAAAAAAATCTTATGTAAAAGACTAGATAATGCTATTAAGAATATCCGTGCGAAATGGCATGCAAATCGGTTAAGTGGTTCAAGAGATATTTCTGGTACCGACTCGGAAAACACTGTTTCGAGAAACGCAAACGAAATGCAAAATCTGCAGTGTGTCTTGCCTGCATGGCTTTGAAAGCAAAACTAAAAATGTGCTCGAGTAGTGCCTTCTGGAATATTCTGAATTCTAATATTCTTATAAATATTTTCGAGGGCACTGACCCATCATTAGAGATGGTAGGAAGGCAGAGCAGGCACGCAGCTGCTCACGTCCCTAATGAGCGCTCCGCCCGGTCCGACGTCTAACGGTCATAACTTTCTTAATTATTTGAATTTTTGAAAAATTCTTGCGGCATTTGAATTGCAAAAGAATATAGAATTTTTTCATGCAAAAAAAAATCGATTATTTTGAGCGGAGAAACGTATGTAACCTCTTAACCGGCAAGAACAAGACGCAAATGCATGCGAAAGACGGGAAACAATGAACAATGAGAATGTCTACTAACGACTAAAGTATCCATTACCCAAATTACTGTAAAAACCAATGCATTTGTATGTTTTTTTGTAGTTGGAATTTTATAGCGTACAAAAATTGGGGTAGGTTCGGATTGTAGAGTACACAATGAGAGAAAATTGAGATTCGAATCAGCGCGATATTCATATTAAAGGTGGTTCAGATTAGCGACACATTATTGTAGCTTCCGTTTACGACACCGGAAATTTCCAGACGTGTCAACCCACAGACTCGCAAGCACACTTGCGGGGTAGCATTAATTGGTTAAATATTCCACCCCTGTACGGATACCACGGATATTAAATGTTTTTTTTTTCAACCAAAAGCCGGCGGATTGTGTTTATTTTTTTGTTATATGTTCATTAAATTTTCAAGTCATTGGCTTTGAGTTTTACCTTTTTGGAGAGATTTTTTTCATTTTTGCTGGTCCAAATACAATTTTTTCTTAACAACAGTAGGATCATGAAAGAAAGTACTTTTAACCGATGCTCACCAGTCTTTAAACCATTCAGAACAAAACAATTCTGTTTCTTTAATGCACATGGATACCTTTTGTGATTTTATGTTAATAATTTCTGGGCTATTGCGGTATATATTTTTAAAAATATTTGTTTGAAGTTTACAAATTTCAAAAGACTTTTTCGAAAATCAGTTTCTGAATTTAAATATGCCTTGTGATGGATAAGAAATTCCGAGTTATCGGTTAGTGTTTTATACGTTTTAATCAATGTTTGAGCACAATTTTGACAGGGTTCCCTCACGGTCTTAAACAGCTTATAGCAGCAGCACCCTGAGAAGTATCGAATAGACATTCTTTTGACAGTCATTCAAACATATAAATTTTTGAGAATCAATAGCATATAATTCCCTTAACACGTCCCAGCTGATATTATCTCTATTAGAAAGACAAAAGTCAGAAGATATCAAATTTGTTTTAATGGATTTCACTAAATGAGGTACATTGTTATGTTTAATTCTCGGCATCGATACGGCGATGCCCCTAACCAAACGATAACAATTTCTGGGATCTAGCAACCTCAAGGTAGGGCTTTGATGGCAGCTAGATCTGGGTACAAAAAAAAAAATGGAGTTGAGCGCCACGTGATTTTTCCGGAATCATGAAACCTTAGTGGAAAAAAAAGAAAAACTTCCCCGATGAAAAATAAACGGATGGAAAAGAAAAAAATGGAAAAAAATAAAAACTAGATCCCCTCAACGACGACGATCTATTATAGTTTTTTTTTGTTTACGTAGCGGTACACTTGTCGAAAGAGTGACCCGCTATATTCACAGTCCCGAAACAGACACAAAGAAAAACGCTAGGTAACGGATCGCGTGTCCCGTCTATTCTCGGGAATTCTAACGCACGCTCGGCCTACCGGAGTCTCGATTTTAAAGTAACAAAAAAAACGAATCTCTATTTTTTTTTGCCTCTACACTACACGACACTACACTATACTTAGCTTTTTGTTTTGTTTTGTCGTCATTTCCGTCAATTACGGACCAGCCTCAATAATGAGGCAGAGCTGACCAATCTGTTTTCTCTGCGGATAGCGATGGCCAGCTTACATAGGTTTAGGTTAGCATTTAAGAAATATATACATATATTAGTATATATAAAGGTATATACTAATATATGTACTCGTATATAATTGTGTATAATGTCTATGTGTGTGTATGTGAGTATTGTGTATGTAGGTTAAGTAGGCTAAGGTTTATTTTAAGTTAGATATTAAGTTTTTATATAAAAATAAAAAAAATCTCCATATGCTAAGTTTTTTGTAAACAAATTTTTTTCTTAGCCTTAAATATAGAAAATAAATATTAGTAAAGCAAATGTAAATAAAGTCGAAAGACATAGTTATAAGAATTTAGAGTAGCTTAGAGTGCCTGTGTGGGGCCACTAAGTTAGTATAAGATTGTTAAGTAATTTTAAGCTAGCATTTAAGCATTTTTTGTTAGTATGTAAGAGTTAATGATTAAGAAAATAAAATGCTTTAAAAAAAAATAAAGCTTTTTGTTTCCCCGCGGTGCTGCGCCCCTTTCTGGCACATTGTCTCACTCCTTTTGTTCCGCTACTCCCGCTATCCAATTCCTCGTTCGTATCCTTTCTCCCTTTCCCCTTTTTAGTCTCCTCCGTTTTTTGTGTTTTTTTTTTCTTTTTTTTTTCAAGCACAACTCGCGACTCTATTCAAACAAAAAAAAATCTATTCTAAAAAAAAGACAGAATTGCTTTTCGCAATTCTCCAAACTTTCAAGAAAAAAAACCTTGCTTCTCGCAATACTTCAAAAATTCGCAATTAAAAAAAACTGAGTTGACCCTAGCTAGCCGCTGGTCGTCACGAAAGTGACTTCCAGATCTTTTACGATCCACAGCTCCCGCCAGACACATACACACATTCACACGCACATTCTCTCACACATTCATTCAGCACTAGTGGACCCAACGACGGGATTTCTAGCTACAACACTAGCAACCTTTGCTGGTGTGTGCACCCGTGTCCGACTAGGCCTCTCACACATACCATTTTCTACATTCATACTAAACTCCTCAGCTTCGGACTTCGCTCCCACTTCCAGTAAGGACTCGGGACTCCACTGAGCGAGTTTATGGAAGTTGTGGATCCTAACTATTTCCCTACTCTTAGGTTCTACATACAATTAAAATGCGAAAAGCAGAGTTTCTTTCTTTTCTGCTACCTTTGTTGTACCTCTGTTGCTCCTTTGTTGCTCCCTCGTTGGGGTGTTGCTATAAAAGAGATCGTCGTCTCTTCATACATCGATCAAATGGCTCGGTGCTAGCTGCATCCACACCAGTTGTGGGATGTGATGCCGGTGTGCACACCCACATCGGTAGCAGGATGGAGTGTTCTTTAAGCCTCCTATTGTTGGCTTGTATGTTCCATGGATCGTCTTCCCCTACCCGTCATCATCGTGTTGGGGTATCCCAACCCGTCGGCGACTTTCAGACGTCCTGTCTGATGCTGCCCATTGCGAGTCTCCTGTCTATTTATGGGCTCCGACAACGGTGTTTCTGTTGGACCTCCTGTCGCACCTTGGGGTTCCTCCCGTGAACCTATGTGGGTTGTTTTCCCAGGTCTGGGGTTGGTGGGCCACTGGTTTATGGGACCATGGCTGCCCTCCACCTCCGCCAGAGCTCGGTGTTCCCACTCAAAGAGAAGAGGGACCGAAGGGACTTGCACGGGAAAAGAGAGCCAAACTTGTTGCGGGAAAATTGTCCGCAACAACATCAAAACAGAGATAGATCTTTTAGCCTTTGTAAAAATACGAGTTATTATTGGTATTTTTAATACTACCTTGCTCTCCTTCACGCCTTAAAGCGGTTTATTTTAAATTATTTGTCTTTCGCATCTGTGTAATATACTTTTCGAAATCATATATATTTTGTTTTAATTTCAAAATTTCAGATTTATAACCTTCAACATGTTTGTCTTCAAAAATGTTAGTATATGATGGTTTCTTCAAACATGAATGTGAAAGGGTTTCAAATTCTTCCAGACTTAAATCGATGGCAAACTCCTTTTTTTTAGAAACATAAGTTTTATGATTTAAATTCTCAATCCCATTTGAAACATAATCAAGATTTAATGTTGGAACATACCTTTTTTTAGTTTCTGAATCAACACCAAATCTTTTTCAAAATGCATTTCACATATGCACAAATTTTTTGTAACTATTTCATCTTTTAAATTACAAGCGTCACTCCATTTTTTAAAATACACTTTTTCTCCTGTGCTGGGAATTTAAAAAATGTTCTGCCTAAATGTTAGAACTTACGCAACACTTAACACAGTACCCGTATTGTTTAGTTTCAAACATTTTTCCTTCGACGAAGCTGAAAAGTACAAAAAAAAGCTGAATGCTTAAACCCAAAAAAATTCTCAATACGCATCCGCAATCATAACCATGCGCTATCAGAACTTGATTTGCACTGAAAACGAAAAATGAATTAAGGAAATTCAACGCTATCGCCAAGGTGTTTTCTATTAAGCCTTGTCCCTTCCCTTATACTTGTTACGTTGCGGAAGATAAAGAAAGGCAAAAATCCACTCAAACGTTCACTGATATCAGTCCGAATGCAGTGCAGAATAGCAACAGATATACATATACTCAGTTTTATCTCAATGTACGTTGAAGCAATCCGCATTGGTTCAATACTCGTAGAAATGCTGGTGTTTATATGAAATTATTCAAAATGAGCGAGAGAAAATTGAGAAAAGTTTAACAAACAACTGGTTGAACTGACACTTCACACTACCACTGATACATTGTTCTTATTTCTTTCTCTTTCCAAATATTTCGTTTGCAACCCCACATTTTACACAAAATGTTTATATGATATTTCAAAGCGGTTACAAATTTTCAATGCGTTTTATAAGCTGGAATGAACGTATGCGTGTTGAATATTTCAATGCGGTTTGAAGTGGTGTTTATTCAAGCGGATTGAACCAATGCGGATTGCTTCAACGCAAATTACGCTGTCGGATAAACTGGGTAATAGAAAGTAAGTAAAATAAATGTTGAGGTTGGTACGATGTGGTTCGTTATTGATCATTTTTTCGACACAATACTTGCATAATCATAGAACAAACGAAAAACAAAACAAGTGGAGCCATCTACATAAAACAACAGAATTAAACTCGATGTACACCATATTGTAAAATGTTTGTGTGGGTACAAATGATAGAACTTATTCTTTCCAATAGAAATCGCTTTATTCAGTACAGTTACAATTCACTATTTAATTGTTTTTCTCAATACAATCCAATTTCTCAACCGCTTATACTTTTCTTATCTTTTACTTAAACCACTTAATCACTTCTCCTAATTAACACTTCAGATTTCAATTTAGAACTAACTTGCATACCTTGGGGATGCTGGTATTTATACTCGAATGACATACTTCGAGAACAATCCTCGCCATCCAGCGTCCCATACAATTTCCAATTTGCTAGAAAATTCGATTCCACTCTCCAGTCATCAATGGTGGAGACTTTGTTATTCAAGTATCGAAATCTTCGAGTATCGACATCTTCTGCTCTGTATATCTAGATGTCGCTGCTCGCATTTAAGTGGTTATCACAATATTCTACATCTGCATATTTCTCTTGTTTGTGTCATAGGTTAGAAATTTCAGTTTGGGTGTCAGGGTTAACATTAGTCATGGAGTTTTTGATGTTTGATATTTCACTTATCTTGTGCACTTATCTTAACTGTATAACATACGAGTTAATGTCTGCTATTGATTTGTCTAATTTGGCGATTTGAGAATCAATTTTGGATATTAGTTTATCATTGTTCTCCTGAATTTTTGATGAAATAAGTGATATTATTAACTCATTTTGGGACTTAAGTTTCTCATCCATTTTATACAACAAGGCTAGTTTTTTGGGCTTTTGGCGTGAAGAGTCGGAGCTTACACTTGTCATGCCAATTTTCGAGTTTGACCGGGACCTTTTAGATTTGGACATACTAAGGTGGGTATGGAGTAAGGGTTCGGAGTATGGAGCTAGAGAAACAATGAAAAATGTCAAAGGCAAATGATTGGCACAATACTGAACAATTTAGGAATAACAACTATTTAATTAGTGTCACTATCACATGTGAATTGAAATCAAATTATATTGTATGTAAAATGAGTTCACAGTTTTACTGAATAAAAATAAAATAAAGTCAGGTTAATAAAATTTTATTTGAGGAAAGGCAAGATTAGCCAGCCAAAAAAAAAAAACACGTCTATTCACTAGCTTGAATCATACTCATAGGAGAATAATATATTTTAAGTAACAAATTTAATTTAAAATTAAAATAAAACACATATAAAACTAACTAACTAGCTTTTCAATGGAACAAAGATGATCAAGATGTATACTATATATTAAATCTTAGGGTATTTTTTAACGTATTTTTTATGTTATCTAAAATTTGTTTGTGCGATATGAACTTTCAAATTATAGTATTCTGAGACATAAGCTTTTTGGTAACTAAGCAGTAATTATGTAATAAAAATTAAATGCAACCTAAGTAATGAATAGGGGTCTTAATGCGTTTTTATAGAACAAATAAATAATCATCCCAGTAGTACCAGCTCGAAGAATTTATTGATTTAAGGTAATATGAATATCCTAAAAAGCAACAATGACTCTGATATTGTAGTAATATGTTTATAAAGCATATTAGTAATAAGTAATAGTGTAGTAATATGTTTATAAAGTCCTTTTGTATATTTTAAACATGCATTGATAAACGTTTTCTGAATTCTCATAAAAATCACTTATACCATATAGGTTATCTAGCGAAGTACTGGCTTTACAAATCACAAATCATTGCGTGGTAAAATTGGTCAATGAGCACTTAATATCAGATAAGTCTTTTTACCGGTAGTAAAAAGAATTTCAACTCTTAAATCAATGGTTTGCAAAACATGAGCTTTGATAAGTGGAAAAACTGAGCTAATAATTTATAAAGAGTCCTTAAAAAGTCGCGCCTAGATGTCAATAGTGAATAATTTCTACCTCTTTTTTATATCAACTTTGCCATTTGTGAAGTAGACACGTGTACAATTTTAACCATGGATAGTTACACGCTAGAATAACGTGTAAAATACATGGTCGTTTAAAAATACGTATCGATCATTAAAAAGAACAATGAACAGTGATGCAGTTGAAATACATTTTTATTAAACTTTATTGTTTAAACTTTATTTATTAAACTTTATTGTATCTGTAAATTACAAATTGATTTCTAAGTCAAAGTTAATGTCAATAGCGTCACAAGTAAAAATGTTAACTGGTTTATTATTTTTGATAGCGTCAGAAAAATAAAACTCAAATAACCATAAAAATAACGAAACTAGATAGTTCTACCAAGGAAAAGATACAAAATCTGCCATAAGATAAACTGGTTATAAAATAAAACAATTTTAATATTTAATAAAGTTTTCTGTGGAATGAGATTTTTTGAGTTATGACGGTATTCTTTTTAATGAGCGATATCGTAAAATTTGTGATTTTTTTGTTGTAAATAATTATAATCGTCCAAATGAGTCAATAATTCAAACGTTAGTGGACAATTTGAACACACTGGTTTTGTCGAGGATCGAGGAAGGTCTGCTAGACGAAACAGTGAGGCTGAATATCCTTCAACATCGATATCAAGACGTTCCCGGACGTTCATCCATCGACTATTTGGCTTATTTTAAATAAGGATTTTAATTTGCATACTTACAAAATAGAATTAGTACAAGAATTGAAGCCAACAGATCATCATCAACGAATAACTTTCGTCAATTAGTTAGAAATGATGTTAGAACATCTTGCTGATTTTTACGGAAATATTAAACGATGATACTCCGATGATACGTTAAATGGTCAGCCCTCCCTGACCTTCACGGAAGCGATCATTTCCCGTTAATTACAACGCTGGAGTTTGGAAGGCAACCCAAAATTACGAAATGTTTGCCAAAGTTTCAAACAGACAGGGCAAATTGGCCCTTATTCGAAACTACGGTCCTAGATGTCTTAACATCGTATATTCCATCAGAAAATATAAACAGAGAAGCAGCTGTAATAACAAAATCAATCCGACATGCAGCTAACGTATCGATCCCTCAAACAAGTAGCGCTTCCAAAAAAATGTATGTACCATGGTGGAACAAGGAAATTAAAAATTTAAGACAAATTAAACAGAAAGCCTGGTACGACTTCAAAAAACACCCAAATGATACTAATCTGGTCGCCTACCGGAAATCCAATGCAATGTTTCGTCGGGCGGCAAAGCTTTCTAAGAAAGACCGTTTCGAAAGATTTACAGCTAGTATTAACCCAAAAGCATCATCCAAAAAACTCTGGGCTGACATAAAGTCACTTACGGGAAACTACACGCAAAACTCAATAAAGGTCATTAAAACTGTAACAAATACGCTTACCTGCCCTTCCGAAATTGCTGACCATTTTGCGCAAGCCTGGTCAAATTATGCCAAGGACTCCAACTTCTCCTCCAACTTCTTGAACCAAAAACATTTCCTACTTAACAATAACCTTCCTTGTTATGAGACTTCATCCTCAGCTGGCTTAATAGAATTACCAATCAAACTAATAGAACTGGAGAATTGCCTTTCTTCAATGAGAGGTAAAACGCCAGGTTTCGATCGTATTTCATATCCCATGCTGAAAAACTCCCCAATAGCACTAAAAACACGCATAGTATCACTATATAACCATATCTTTGATACAGGTGTTATTCCACAAATGTGGAAAGTCGCAAGTGTAGTTCCAATTGCAAAACCAAATAAATCACCTTGCGAAATTAGTGGGTACCGCCCAATATCCCTGCTGCCATGCATAGGTAAAATAATGGAAAAAATCATAGCTAGAAGACTACTTTGGTACATAGAACAAAACAATCTTATCGACATTAATCAGGTCGCTTTCAAGCATGGTCGGAGCACCATAGACGCACTCCTTCACATAGATGAATTCATAGCTTCCGCTTTATCCACAAAAAATCACATTTCAATCCTATCGATTGACTTTGAAAAAGCTTTCGATAGAATTGGAATACATACTATAATCAAGAAGCTCATTCAATGGAAAATCGGTCCTAAGATGTTGAATTATATCAATTTTTTTCTCAAAAACAGAAAGTTTCGAATAAAAGTAAACAATATATATTCTAACATATATAACTCCGAAAATGGCATCCCTCAAGGATCCCCACTCTCGGTTATTATTTTCATAATCGCTTTCAATGAGCTGAGTGAAATCATAAATAAAAATAAAACTATTCGACACATTCTGTATGCGGACGACCTGATTATATTCTCAAAATGCAAGGAACTTAATAAGGTAAACTCCACATTTGGTAAAATAATATCAGACATTAACGTTTGGTGCGAGTCCTCTGGCTCTAAAATTTCTTTTAACAAAACAAAAGTAATGCACATTTGCAGAAAAACCAGCTGCACAAAATTATTGTCAATTAACGTTAATAATAATAATATCTGTAATGTCAACAAATTAAATATTCTAGGAGTTATTTTTGATAGTAAATTTAATTTTATTGAACATTGTTTATATATGAAAAAAAGCCTAGCTATTAGAGTTAACATAATTAAGTATCTTTCCTGCAAAAACGGTGCTTCCCACACAAACACCCTCAACAGAGTCATCAAAGCAATAATACTATCGAAAATAGACTATGGGCTAGTTATTTACGGTAAATGCAGCAAATCAACAATCCTGAAACTGAAACCACAATATCATGCAGCTGTAAGGTGCAGCCTTAGGGCATTCAAAACGACACCGGTGAAAAACATGCTAACAGAAGCAGGTCTGCCATCAGTTGAGCAACGTTTCGACTATCTCACGTCACTTCTCATACCTAAACTTACATCATCATCAAAATCACCAATCATAAAAGATACCAGAAGAACGATATCCCGTAAGAAAACACCAAAAATACCATCGACTATCCACAACGCTCAACAGTGCGCACGCACCCTAGGCATCCCGTTTATAATGCAATTTCACAACGCAATAACATACCCACTATGGCTGTTGTCGGACTCATCCATCTTGCTAGACCTTAAAGATTACCCAAAAAGCTCAACCACCAGCGAAATATACAAGGCCGTTTTTAAAGAACTTTCCGATAACCTCAAATCGGAAAACTGGACCATCATCTTTACCGACGGTTCCAAAACAGGAGATTGCACGGCTTTCGCAGTCGTAGACGAAAATGGCACCGTTCTTACTAAGGGTATACTACCCCAATTCGCAACCGTCTTTTCGGCCGAAGCAACCGCAATACTCCAAGCAACCAAAATCACAAAATACAAGAGAACATTAATATGCACTGATAGTCTGTCTACAATTAATGCTATCAAAAACATCAACCATAACTCTCCCATCATTCAAAACATCAGAGATAAGCTCATCAAATACACAAACAGACTTAAAATCGCATGGGTACCTGGTCACATGGGCATCAAAGGCAATGAAGAAGCTGACAAAGCTGCACGGTTGGCAACAACTGAACCGCTCGCCATGTTTAACATAAACAACAAAAAAGACCTTAAGAACCATATTAAAACATTATGGAAAAATAACATACAAATCGAATGGGGTCAGTACAGCCATCATTACTCGACTATCAACCAGACGGCAGAAATGGCAATATACCCAACAAGCTGCCCAAAACACATGTTAAAATGTTTTCTGCGGCTCAGAATGGGTCATACACGCATGACTCACGAACACCTGCTAGCCAAAACCGAACCCCCTAGCTGCCATCTATGCTCCAAAAATGTAACCCTCTCCACACAACACCTAATGGACTGCGAAAAGATCAGGAACACATTAAAAAACATTGCTTGCAAAGACTCACTGACAGAACTACTGAAAACACCTACAGAATACAATATTAAACTAATATTCACACTATTAACAACTTTAAACATTCAAAATGACATATAATATTAGTTAAGTTTATAACTCCCTAGTAAAATTGTTCACGTTAATTTTAAATATTTAGCCGAAAGCCCTGGTAGCTAGCGCTATAACTTTTGTTATTATTGATTGTAATTTATTTTACTTAATAATAAAGTGATTATTATTATTATTATTACGGAAAATCATCTTTAGTGATGAAACTCATGATTATGCGATTTAATCCATTAGATTACTTTCTTTTGGGTTTTTTGAAAAGTAAAATCTATCTAGATAAGCCAGCAACAAATGCATAGCTGAAGAACAACATTCGGATCGAAATTGATGAACTTAATGCGGTAATGTATGAGAGAGTCCTTGAAAATGTTGCTGTTCCTATGACAGCCTGTAGACGTACTCGTGGTGGACATTTAAATGATATTATTTTTCATACATAAAACAAAGCCACATTTTTGTAAAAATAAAGATACTAGAAAAAAATCTAAATATTTAAATCTGTTTTATTTTAAATCTAGGAGCGACTTTTGAAAGACCATTCAGTTTGTGTGATTGTAATATACACATTTGCTCTACTGCTTGTGAAAATCTTTTCGCAATTGTGGTAAAATTATGTTAGAATGCTCTAACGTAAGAATATGTACTCCTAATTACTTTATTCGCTATCGGTTAATAGTTGGTTTTAAATAACAAAAATCTGAATTGGAAGACACATACGGCAGATATAGAACACAGGATAGAGTTCAAAAAGTTTTTACTAATGATGGTAACTTAAAGGTACAATATGGTATATCAAGTTCCGAAGTAATGAAGAGACTAAGTGTAAGAATAGGCTAATAAGTAGTTGGCGGGTTTTCTATTATCACCGTGATTTCCCTTTAAAGCATCTTTATTTTTATAAAGTACTCAGAGACTTATTTATGCGCAGCTGTTATATCCAGGTTGCCAGAAATTCGAGGAAATATAGTTTGAGAATAAATATCAAAGATCCACTCAATGTGCTAGTTTTTGCTATAAGGACATCTTTACTGTCATAGTGCCCACATTTTTAATAAACTTCTACAGGATATACTAACCTTAAATAAAAGCAACATCTGTTTAAATAAATGATAAATTAAATGATGAATGAAATTTATTATGAAGTATAATAAAAACATTAGGCCTTACTAACAACCAAATTAAGTATACAGCTTAAGTATAATCTCCACATTTTTCAAAATAACGAACAACGAATTTAATAATCGGCTTTAGTGTTAGTATGGAGTTAAATTTTAATATAGAGAAAGTCATGTCTAAGTTTTTAAATATGACATTAACGAACAGAGTGATGCCAATGTACTAATTGAATACTAAAAAAAATACTGAAAAGGATTTGATTTGGTATCTAAAATACTAAAATTATGCGTAAACTGCTAATTGAATTTACGAGGTTGAAATTGTATAAATGTTATTTAACTTTCATGGATTTGAAATTCTTTTATCTTCATTATATTATTGAAGCAATAAACTGGAATGCAAAAAAAAAGCGTCTAATTTGCGTACACTCTTCGTTCTGATTTTTGAATACAGGACAATGAAAAAAATTGTTAATAATTTCGTCGTTTAAGATAACATGAAATACAAAAAAAATAAAATCAAACTCTTTTAAATTACTTTATTTTTCTTACACATTTATTTTTTTACAAATTCCGATTAACGACTACCTCCTATCTACCGGCAGACTCTTTTACATCTAGTGCGGCCACTTTACAATTTCTCCAATTAGTGTTACCACCTTTTATATTTTCGTTCTTTTTATTTCTCTTATTCTTATGTCTTACTACAACTCGACCATCCTGACATGTAATCATCCCGATTTCACCTGTTGTATACCGATAGCTCGTTTCGTTTTCTTCCATTTGTAACCACCGTTTCAAGTTTGCTGTTCTCCATATTAATTCGTACGGTACCTGACTCAACTGGAAACCCTCTAAGTCTTTCAGCACGTACCGATCATTTGGTAAGACCTTTTTAATATCATACGGACCCTTAAACTTCGGTGTTATTTTCTTACTAATACCCTGTGAACTAATAAAGTTTCTCACCCTTCTTTATATGACTTGTGAGTTCTCCCTTGGTCCTTTTGCATCTTATTATATTTTTAACACTTAATCATTCTATTCACTGCTCTCGATCGTACGAGTATTCTTTCTAAATATCTTTCGGTTTCTTCTTTATGACACTCATTCAAACTTTCTTTCAGGAAATCAATGACTTCTCCCCTCTGGATCACCCCGAACAGCAGTTCACTTGGTAATGTACCTATACTTCGGTGCAGTATTATTCATAGCGAACTCTATCTTTGGTAGTACACTATCTAAAGAAGACTCGTATTCTGCGTCTGTCAGTTTCGCTATCATGGGCGCTAAACTCCTATTTATACTTTCCACCTACCCATTGGCTTGCGGTGAACCGGTTGCAATTTTTATGTGTCGTACGTTTTTATCCTTAAGAAAGCATTCAAAGTCCTCCGAAGTAAACGCGCTTCCCCTGTTAGATACTAACAGCTTTGGTCGAGTATGTGAATTGAAGTAGGATCGTAGGCAACTTATTACTTCATTAGTGTTAGTTGTTCTGACAGCGAAAAGTCTTACATACTTAGTGAAGACATCAACTATTAGAAACACATACTTTTTTTTTGTCTTCTTAAGGTCCACAGGTCTACACAGGTCCAAAATGATCTACATGTATCGTTTCGAAGGGCACATTTCCTTTTGGTATACAATGCAAGTAGCCTTCGTGTCTCCCAAACTAAGGCGAGAATGGTATACATTTTAAGCAGTTTGCTATATGCGAGGTTATTTTACTTTTCATTTGAGGAAATAGGTTTTTAACACTGCATCCGAGACTTTGTCGCATCCTACATGTACCATCTCGTCATGGTATAAGTGTTATATTTTAGTCTCCATTTCCTTAGGTACCTAAAACAATATTTTCTTTCCCACTTTTTTGTACACTAATCCGTTGCGCATCTCATAAAATCTGCTCTCATTCTCCTCCAATTGCCTCCGCAATCTGTTAATTTATTTGTCCTTATGTTGGCAAATGGATAGATTCTGTTCAACTGTATTTTCTTCCAACACTAGAATATTCGATGTTCGACTAACGGCGTCTACATGTTTCATTTTGTCCGCACTACGATGTTCTAGGGTATAATCTTAGTTCTGAAGTTCTAGAGCCCATATGGCAATTCTTGGGTTTACCTCCTTTTTATTAAGTGTCAATGTCAGGGGAGTTACAGTCTGTTACAATTTTTAACTTAATTCCATGTATATACTAAACCTTTGCAAAGCATAGATTATTGCCAACATTTCCAGTTCATATTTTGATTCACACTCGGTAGCTCTTTTTGAAAAATAGAACACGGGGGAAACTTCCTTTGTATTAGTATGGCTCCAAATCCAATGGAGCTAGCATCGCAATGAAGTTCCGTCTCATCTCGCAGACTATATACTGCCAGGATAGATGTCGCTATTAATCTTCCTTTAAGTTCTTCGAAGCATTGCAACTCTTCACTTCCAAATTGGAAAGTAGTATCTTTTCGCAGCAATTTGTATAATGGTTGGGTCAGAACTGAAAACCCTTTAACAAATCTCCTGAAATACGAGCATAGCCCTAAAAAGCTATGGTACCATCTGGTACCACTAATAGTTCTAATTCAATCATCTTGTCTTTTATTAAAATATTACAAACACTTTACCTACAACTCTTAAGCGACTTTTATTAATTCCTTGAAAATTTACATTTTTTCCGTATTTATTTATAACTGCTGTAGGCAAATATTTCCTCTTGACTACACTGATCGAGCTGCCGGTATCTAATAATGAATCTAATGATGTTTTATAATGTAATTTTTTGTGTAGAAATATAAAAATAACCTTACAGAATCATCCACTTCGCCTTCTTGTTGAATGTTGCATGTTTGTTCTGCTCTTGGTTTTTTACGCTCCACGCAATTAGCTGCAAAATGGCCCAACTTGCCACAAACATGACAGGCGCCCTCTCTCGTTTTGGTTTCCGACACTCTTTCGCCATGTGTCCCCTACAGTTGTAGTTGAAACATCTAATCTGGTTCCTTGGTGCAACGTCTCCTGCACCTTCCCGCTGCTGGACAGTTCCAGTTCTTACTGTTTTCGGTTGAGTGTTTTTCGAAAATGCTTGGAGTAGCTGTGACTTAGTAGAGTAGAATTGTATGTGCTCCTGAAGACGTAGCGACTCATCTGCTATGCCTTTTACCACATATTCCACCAGTTCGTCTTGCTCGATTTGCTGACAATTGGATAAAATAATTTTGTCGTTGAAGTAGTCAGAGAATCTCTCGCTTATTCTCCACTTTCTTTCTTCAAACTTTCTTCGTAACTTCATCTTATTCTCTTTTGTGCCGATAAAACTCCCTCATTTGTAAAACTAATGAATCTATTCCTTCTGAAAGAAAATTCGGCTTCGAGTGCAGCCACTATTGCGCTTTGCCTTCCAGCTTCGAAAGCATGAGTGTACGCAACATGTTTTCGTCCGATGCGTGTAGGTTTTGCATTACTCTCGTTTGTTTCACTTTTACCATTTGCCTGCACTCCTTCGTGTATGTTGTTTATTTCATTTGTGTCATTTTCTTTAACCACTCGTTCTCTTTTCGTTCAGTTGTGTCTCCTTTGCAATAGTCGTTTGTCACACCATTAACCGATACCCATTCTTCGATCGATGCACATACATTGGCACTCGTTTGGTCTTCATATTCGGTATCCTCGTCGTTTCCTTATTGTACCGTTGGCTGGTGCCGCGATACTAATACCTCCTGCTCATCGTCGATTTCGATTGGTGCTACAGCGCGTTGTTCTAATGGTACTTCGTTGAGACTTAGCACCAGCACATTTTTTGCGCCCGAGGCGCTGTAAGCACCTGCGCAACTCTACAGTGGAGTAATCTGACCCCACGATACACTGCTCCATTTCCAACTTTTTTTTTTCACTTTTCCACTCTTTTGTTTCTATTCCACTCTTTTTCGATCTATAGTATTTACGCTCTTTTTTTTCTTTCCAAATCTATCGTTTTAAGTGCTTATACTTATTGTGCTCGTGAATTTAATTATTTGGGTAAATCCCACTTCTAAGTTTTAGTCGTTTAAGATAACATGAAATACAAAAAAAAATAAAATCAAACTCTTTTAAATTACTTTATTTTTCTTACATATCTATTTTTTACAAATTCTGATTAACAACTAACTCCCATCTACCGGCATTTCTTTTATGGCCTACCTGTACGTTGCTACCTTTCGCAATCATCTCTTGATGCTATAACTCGGAAAATATTTTAAATACGTCTTAATTCTACATAGCCTTTAGAACATTTTAAAGCAATAAAAATTTTAAGATTTACACAGCAATGTTCTCTTACTTACTTCATATTTCGTTATACAAAGTTATTGATTGATGAAAATAATGTTGAATTAGAGTTTTAAAAAAAACACTTATGTAATTCAATTTCCATTTAGGAAGCAAAAACGGAGCCAACAAAGGGTATTAACTTCAGTGTATTGGCATCACATTTTTATATGTACAAACGAAGAAAACAATCTCAGCTGATTTTACTAATTTCGACTTTCGAGTGCCAGGAGTATTGGCGTTTGCTGATGTACATATCTATGATGTATGTATGTATTGCATTAATTGGACAAAAGAGATGAAAGAATTACTAGTTAATTTTATGCTTCGCGAAGGAATTGATTCCGCAATTAATTGGTTATCATTTTAAATTAATACAAACGTCAAACCAATGTTATGTAGTAGATGCAATGAAAATGTAGTAGTTTCTTTAAAAGAGTGAAGTTTAAGTAAAAGCTGACTAATAAATCATTATTGGTACACTTTAAACTTTAGTCTATATAATATTTAAGTCAAAACCTTTTTGGTTGGGACTTAAACTAACGATTCGTTGTTACTAAGGCCCATTGACTTTTAAGTTTTTTAACTTGAAGGTCAAGAAAGAAGGTCACTTTTTATTTTTTAATGGAAACCTCTATTTTTTTTGACAGATTCGTAATCTCCGTAAAAAACTACAATTCTTTTACATGAAACACTTTTTTCAAAAATGCGTTCTTTTCCCATCAGAGGAATACGACTGAGCAATGAAAATCAGGAATTATCATTTGAAAGATCAAAAGTGACCTTCATTTGACCTTGAAAATGGGTCTCAAGGTCGAACTCGTGGTCACCATTTTATGTCCCCTTCAGAACCTTGTGACTTTTGTCTGAAACATTTTTCGCGATATTTCGTACTTTTCGAGTAATGTTGATGTCTTAAGTTTTATGGCGCCCTCTGACGGGAAAAGAGCACATTTTTGAAAAAAGTGTTTCATGTAAAAGAATTGTAATATATCACGCAGATTACGAATCTGTCAAAAAAATGGGGGTTCCCATTAAAAAATCAAAAGTGATCTTCGTTATACCTTGAAAATGGGGGTCAAGGTCAAACTCGTAGTCACCATCTTAGGTCCCCTTCAGAACCTTGTGACTTTTGTCTGAAACATTTTTCGCGATATCGCGTATTTTTCGAGTAATTTGGATGTCTCAAGTTAAAAAACTCACCCAGTATAAAACATAAAATAGGTTTTTCAATACTGTAACAGTTTTTTTTTTGGATGGCGCTACTTAAAAAAAAACACACGTATCGCCTCTTCGACGGTTCACTTAATTCTGCCCAATTATCTTCTTGTTTTTCTTTATTCACGTACATAGGTTCTCAAAGGAGAGTTATGTTAGCTAAATAGACCTAAGTGTACAAATAACAATACCAGTGCCTCCAAAAGTACAGTACGATACGAGAATATTTCACATTTATAAAATAAATATTGCTACAATATTAAAGTATTGAAGCAAGTAAAAGGTATTTTTTTAAGACGTATACAAATTCAATATGAAATGAAGTACTTGAAGCTAATGTTAATGTCTATGATATTAGCTTTGTTTAATAAAAAATTCTATGAATTTAGTGCTTAAGTAAGATATCGAGCATATGCGTGCCACGGTTAAATCAAATGAACCGCCATCATGAAGTCCAATTTTCAACAAATTTATCGAGCAACTGCGGCCATACACGGCGAATGTTGACTTCCAAATCGTCCAACGCCTCTGGTTTATCGGCATAGACTAGTGACTTCACATACCCCAAGGAAGTGATCTAAAGGTGTGAGATCACAGTTCACAGGTCCATTACTCGAGATTGTGCTCTCAGCAAATATTTCCGCAATAAATTGATGGTGTCGCGAGCCGTGTGGCATGTTGCGCCACTTGTTAAAACCAAAGCTCTGTCACTTCAATGCTATTCAACTGAGGAACGAAGAAGTCAGAAATCATGTTTCTATAGCGCTCTCCATTGACGGTAACATTCTGGCCGGCTTCGTCCTTATAGAAATATAGGCCGATGATTCTACCAGCCCATAAAGCACACCAAACAGTGAGTTTTAATGGTTGTAAGGGCATCACGACAAAAGTGGGTTGGGTTTTCTCCACTCCAAGTTCGGCAATTTTGCTTGTTTACATATTCATTTAACCAAAAATGGGCCTCATCGGAGAACAAAATTTTGCGTTGAAAATGAGGATCAAGCTGGATCATGTTTTCGGCTCATTCACCGAACCCACGACGCGTATAATGTTCACGCGGTTTCAACTCTTACACAAGCTGGATCTTATAAGCTTTTAAGCGAAGATCTCTCCCTAAAATCATCCACAAAATGGATGCGCATAGCTCCAATTGCTGTACACGATGGCGAATCTACTCATTCGGATTCTCCTCAACACTACGCTCAACAACGGCAATAACTTGTTCTATTCGCACTGTTTGTCGTCTTTGGAGATGCGTATTATCCACTAGAGTGCACGTGGTGCGAAAACGATCCATCGTGTTCCGAATAACTGGCTCAGATGGCGATTATGTTGCCCGTAAAATGGACGTAGCACACGATAAGTTCGGCGAATCGAACCATGGTTTTCAAAATAAGTTTGCACAATTTGCCCGCGTTGTTCTGGCGTTAATCTATTCATCGTAAGATGGCAAAACGTACTAAACACAAATCAACTTTCAGCTGTCAAATTGACTATCTAAAAAAAACACCCTTTATATTGAATTTATTTGTCTTTGGGCCTAAGAAAAAGTTTGTGACATTTTGGCGATCGATGGCATGAAATCCAAATAATTTAAGCTGAAGATTTTTTTTTGCAGTGATTGTAAATATGAAAATATATAAAAATAATGAGAAATTTTGCTATTGCTGCGCAGATTCGTAAACAAAATCTGTTTCACTTACAAGGAACGAACTTTTTTAAGGCTAGTTCAAAGTCGAGCAATGATATGGAGCT
This sequence comes from Volucella bombylans, assembly GCA_949129095.1. Classification (NCBI taxonomy): domain Eukaryota; kingdom Metazoa; phylum Arthropoda; class Insecta; order Diptera; family Syrphidae; genus Volucella; species Volucella bombylans. Next base: position 66,219,251 of record OX422142.1, on the reverse strand, counting down.
AGATATTGAGCCATTTACAGAAAGCTGGATACAAAAAGGACCTCAATGTATGAGTTCATAAAGAATATGAACTGAGTGTGAAAAACAGGAAAACAGAGAGTTAAGATCTGCGATACGTTGTAGAGACGCGAGTTTTAAAGTGATTAATAATAGGTCACGTACAAAAATCGGAAGTGTTAAAGCTCGTCAGCAAGCAAACACGACAACTTCTTTGATGACTCTACAGAAAATACTCGAGCTTGGTTGGGAAGTTTCAATACACCTACCGTATAGTCCAGATGGGATTGAGCTGACTTGCAGACCACTTGATTTAGTTTTGCAACCAACAACTACAATAGTTCTTCACCGCCGACATCATGTCCTTACTGGCGAAACATTTTCAATAATAATATAGCATATTTTGTTAAAATAAATGAATTTGAACACTTAAGAAAATCAATTGAATTTTACTAACAAAGCGAAACGAACTTTTTCCCAGACGAAACATATTTTATTTCAGTTTAAAGTTACCTCTATTCTCCACATGGCTACAGAATAACATTATTGTTTTGATTAATATTTAGAATTATTGTTGGACTTTAAAAAATGAATAAATAAAAAAAATGAATAAAATAATAAAAAATGTTGTAGAACGATAAACTTGTAAGGGATCTTTCCATTCTGATTACCCCAAAACGGTTTTAATCGGGTGGAATTGAGGGAGTTCTATATATCATAAGCGTTTTACTTTAGTTTAGTTTTTTACGCAACTTCTTTGGCGTCACAATATCATTTTCTTTTGGATAAAATATACTCCACTCATCACTTAGGTATGAATATTTTTGAATACTTCATCTGGGAAAACTTGAATTGATGAATGGATAGATTATTTGATTTGTTATTTTCCTTCATTTTTCTACAATTTTTAGTTACATAAATCATTTGAACGTGGCTTATGCCGTATGCCTGGTTGACATTAAATAAGACAGATTGTTATTACATTTAATTAAATTAAAAAAAACATAAAATAAAATGGCCAACTTCCTGATAAAAAGAACTTGCATTGTTCTTCAATGATTCTTAATATCTCATATCCTATTAGAATTCAGGAAACATATCACCTGACGTACCAGATATGAAACTCCATTTTTCTATCCCTAGAATAACTCAAATAATCCGATTTTTTTGTCAAATTTTGGTGTAGGTTTTTTTTTACTACGAGTAACTTAAAAAGTAATCGGAGGATTTTAGAAAAACATATTGTTTTCCTTTTAAAAAACGGGGAGTGCACCCACTCATATGCAACTTATTATCTTTATCTCACTAAAACCTGTCGCCCATAAAAGTTTGACCGATCATATGAGAGACTCCTTAAATTAAAGAAATCGCAGTTAGTACTGCAAACCGAAGATAAATCATAGTCAATACATCAACCTTCGCAACGAAGCTATAAAGCAACTATTTGAAAACGTTCTAATTAAAGCTTTTTCCGCAATATCACAGAGTTGTTCCTTGTACCAAATGCTTCTCTTCTCGGTAGTATATAATGCTATAATTTTACAAAGTCTTTCGTCCGACATCTCTTTAACTTTGATTAGATAATCCGCATTACACTGATACAACGGAATTTATATTGTGATAACCATTTAAATGTGAGCAGTGTCATCTAGATTTACATAGCAGAAGATTTCGATACTTGAATAACAAAGACTCAAATATTGGTGAATGGTGAATGGAATCGAATTTTCTAGCAAAATCTAAATTGTATGGGACGCTGGATGGTGAGGATTGTTCTCGAACTATGCCATTCGAGTATAAATATCAGCATCCAAAAGGTATGTAAGTCAGTTCATCAGTTGAATTTGAAATGTTAATTAGGAGAAGTGATTAAGTGGTTTAAGTAAAAGATAAGAACAGTATATATTTATAAGCGGTTGAAAAATTGGATAGTACTGAGATAAACGATTAAATTGTGAATTGTTACTGTATTGAATAAAGCGATTTGGATTGAAAAGAATAAGTTCTACCATTTGTACCCACACAAACTTTTATAATATTCTACCAGGCAAAAAGTTTATTAAATCATCGGTTTACAAGCAAAAATATGGACTCAGTGTGGATCCTTGGCGTACTCACATTGTCGTTTCAAAGCGTTTCGAATTATTCACAGAATTCCTAACAGCATGCCGGTTACCCGCATACATACATATTCACAAGGACTCTTGCAAATTCATTTAAAATTCCAATGTTGGATAGGTTGTAAAATAAGGTTTTGTGATCAATGGTATGAAAAATTGCTTTAAAATCAAAGAAAAAGGCGCAAGATTTGTTGGTTTTTTCAATAAATGAGCCGACAATAATCTGAAGTTCTAAAATATTATCTACGGTCGAATAGCCGCTGCGAAACTCAGTTTGATATTACTTAAGTAATTAAGTAAATCCATTTCGCGTTAATCTAAGTTGTTGTTTAAAAGCGTTATATTTAGAAAAGATATTCCTCAATAATCGTTTGGATCTGATAAAATGACTTTTTGTGCATTTCATTGAAAGCTAATCATTTTTCTAGTAAAGCCGTCTATGGCGGAAAATGTATTAATCACAGACCAGAATTCCATGGGTTTCTTAGCGCCAATGTTATAGAATCGCTTCTGTTTTCCCATCCAAAGCCGCTTAAAGTAATCATTGAATTTAATGATATTCATGTTACATTATTATAGTACGTGTGATATTCTATTATTACACACACATATTACATATGTATATGTACATATTCTGTCATTATAACACTTAAAGTTTACTGAATAAGTCCAGTTCTTGTCTAGGTTTCAATAAAGCAACATGGTGTCAGAAGTGCCTTTTGCAATTTTAAATTGAAAGCGATAATAAGTACACGCGAAAATGGCAACCAAGGATCGTGCAGGTCACAAGATTCGTCATTTTTTAATATTCCACCTCCTCGTCCAATTATTGTCCGCGATAACGCTTCGTAAAACTTCAGGCTATTTAAAAAACAATGGGGAAACTACGAAATAGCGGCAGAACTCAACAAACGAACGGATGGGGTAAGGGTAGCTATATTAAAGGCATGCATAGGTGACGAATGTTTTAGAATATTAGACAAACTAAAATTATCAGCAGTAGATGAACAAACTGCGAAAGGAATCCTAAACGCTCTGGAAAAATTGTTTGCACCCACAGAAAACATACGGTATGAGAGTTATATATTTATTACAGCCATACAACAAGAATCAGAGAGTGTGGAAGCATACATATGCAAATTGAGAGATCTCATTAAAACGTATGCGGTTATCCAGCAGAATACGAAGCCAACTAACATATGCGATCGGCTCAAACCAGGAATTTAGTGCAATGACATGCGAAGGAGATTGATGGAAGAAGAGCTCACGTTAGACAAAGCGCAGAAATCATGCTCATTAGCACAAGAAACAGCAGAAAGAATGCGAACGATTACACACACAACAAATATCAGCTTACGGGAATCCAGCGAAAATGAGACATATATGCTAAAAAGGGATTACCGAGAAGATCGAGCAAGACAAAAAAGAAAACTGCAACACGGAGCGAATAAGTCAAACGACAGCCCCTGTGGCTATTGTGGTAGTACATCAGAAAGGTAACTTTCCAGAGTATGGAAAAGTATGCCACCTATGTAAAAGAAAAAATCACTTCAGTAAAGTGTGTAAAAAACGTAAGGCAGTAAATTATCTACCGGAAACCGCAAGTAAAGAAGAAGACATTCTGTATGTAACACAGATAGGAGATGAGAAGAAAAGCGAGGAAATGCTTCTGAGACAAATAGAATTTTCTGTGGATGTCAACAGTAAACCAAAACTAATGCAGTGCGTTATAAACACAGGCTCGGCGTGCAACATAATTAATCTAAACGATTCTAAGCAAATAGTGAAAAGAAAATATAAATTAAGTGAGAGCAAAATAAGATTAAAAGTCTTCGGTGAAAATATAATAAAACCTGTTGGTGCTTCAAGCCTTTGTGGACAATATGGAGGTATGAAAAAGTCAAAAAGCAACAAATATTTCAAATAGTAAAGGAGAAGTGTTACCCGATTCTATCAGCCGACGTATTTAAATTATTTGAGACAATTGAGGTAAATTCTTTAAATTTAGATAATAATAAGATTGAAGTTAATGCTGAACAAATTATGGAGAAATATTGTGATATTTTTAAAGGAGATGGGCTACTGGAAGGAAGCGTTAAACTAGAAATCGATACGACAATGATCCCAACTCCGACCGATATCTCTGAGAGAAGACCTGAAATTAAAGCTAGCAGCATTAGAAAAGCGAAATATTATTAAGAAAGTAAATTATCATATGGAGTGGATAAGTAATTTAATTATTATAAAACGGGATAATAAATTGAGAATATGCCTAGATCCACAAGATTTGGACAAAGCTAGCTAACGCGAAAATTTTCACAGCGCTTGAAGCTAAGAATGAATTTGGGCAAGTGGTATTAGATCAGCATAGTAGTCTTTTAACAACATTTTGGACACCTTTCGGCAGGTATTGTTGGTTAACGATGAATTTTGGAATAAAACCGACACCAGAAATGCGGCAGCAGAAGCAGCAAGAGGTTATAAGCGGACTCGAGGGAGTAGAAGTTCTTGTAGACGATTACTTAATTTACGGACGCGGTGACACAATGGAAAAGGCTATCAAAGATCACAATCGGATTTGTAAAAACTGCTGATAAGACTCCAAGAGGTAAATATAAAATTAAATCCAGAAAAAGCTCGAATTATACTGAGGGACGTATCGTTTTATGGATTTACATTGTCAGCGGATGGACTAAAAGTGGACAAAAGTAAAGTGAACGCTATTGTTAATATGGAATGTGCTAAAGAGGTCATGGAAACTCCAAACTTCGTAGGCTTATGCACATATTTATGGAGGTTTGTGCAAAAAAATTTAGAAGTTGCCGAACCATTGAGACAAATATGTCGAATGAGCAGCGAGTGGCGCTGGGGGCAGGCACAAGAAGTGGCGTTTTTGAAACTGAAAGAGATGATAGTATATGCTCCTATTCTGAAGTACTTTTTTAAAAAAAAAGACCCTGTTATTAAATGCAATGCAAGCAGTATTGGATAGGGAGCGGTCCTAAAACAAGAAGGACATCCAGTGGCCTATGCTTCCAGAGTTTTGAAGAAAGTATGCCCAAAACGAGAAAGAGGGCTTTGCCATCGCCTTTGCTCGCAAAAGTTTTCATCAATATATGTATGCGGGAAAAATCAAATTATAGTAGAAACGGATCACATTTTCCTGCAATCCATATTTAAAAAATCGTTGCTTAACGCACCTAGGAGATTACAACGAATGCAACACAGCTTACAACGCTACAACTTAAATGTTGTATATAAAAAAGGAGCAGAAATGCATATATCGGAAGTACATACTATCAAGAGCACCAATACAGGTTAGGGAAAAGCACGAAGAATCTGAGGAGGGTGAAGTAAATCCACCTCATAACTGGCACATAAATGATTCGCGTTTGCATTGCATTAGGGAGGAAACGATAAAAGATAAGGAATTAACAATTCTCAAAGCCCACATATTTAGAGGATGGCCGAATACCAAATCTTTTCTAGGCGAAACACAATATCCATACTGGAACTGTAGAAATGAGCTGACCATTTCGGACGGAGATGGATCGCAAATACTTGTTCCACAAAGGAACGGCAGGATATTTTGCAGAAACTGCAGAGCAGTCACCAGGACAAAGAAGCGTGCTTAAGGAGAGCTCGCGACACAGTATTTTGGCCAAATATATCAAACTATATTAAACAATTATGTTCGAACTGTTCTCTTTGCTTTCAGAATTCTAATTGCCAAACTAAGATGCCAGTACACTGTCCAATATTTCAGAAGTATCCCTTTCAACTCATCGGCATGGATTTGTGTGAGGTAGAATAAGGAAAAAAAAAAAAAAATTCTTCTGGTAACAGTAGACTACTACTCGTATTTTATCGAAGTAGTTGAATTCAAGGAAGCAACTGCCAAAACCATTGTGAGCTGTTGCAAAAAGAACTTAAATCGGTATGGTATTCCAGAAATCGTAGTTACTTATGCTCAGACTCCGCTCGTGAACGAGGATTTCGGGAACTTTGCAAAAGAATGGGAATTTTGCCACACACGCAGTACACCATATCACCAACAAGGAAACGGTAAGGCAGAAGCAGCTATGAAGATCGTCAAAAGGTTGTTCAACAAAGCCAAATATGAAAAAGAGAATTTTTGGGACTCAAGTCCGGCTCAAAGATTAATAAGTAGGCGCCTGCGGTCAGCTATTCCAGTTACAATCGACCAACTGAAACCACAAGTTTCCAGTGATGTTCAACACAAAATTAGGAAAAAGCGTCAGCTCAGTAAAAAATATTATGATAGAAGTGCACGAGATCTACCTGCATTAGAGTTTGGACAGGATGTGTATGTACAACTGAGGCCTAAGGAGCGTAACGCACATTGGAGTCAAGGTGAAGTTATAGATGTAACATCGGATCGAAATGCTCTCGTTCGAGTTAATGGACAAGACTACCTGCGGAACAGACAGCATATTAAGTCATATAGCGATGAATCAAAACCCAGCATAGAAACTTCTAGTAGCTCTGTTTCTGAAGGGGATAAAATGAAGGAGAAATATGTTCAAGGCAATCTCGATGAGATAAGACGTGCAACCCGGGAAAAGAAATAGCCTGATCGTTTAATGTACCAGTAAGCCGATAGATTTTAATATATAGATATACTTACTGTTAGTACTATTATATTAAAAACAAAAAAATATAAATTTTTTCCCATTAAAGAAATGTTAATAATGTTAATAAAATCCCAAACATGTGAAGTAATTTTTTTTTTAAGAAATGTTAACACTATTAATGGAAATCCCAAATATGTGAAGTAATTTAAATTTTTTTTAAAGAAAGGGAAGATGTTATATTATAGTAATATGTGTCTTATTCTATTATTACATACACATATTACATATACATATTCTGCCTTTATAACACTTAACGTTTACTGAATAAAGGTAGTTCTTGTCTAGCTTTCAATAAAGCAACAATTTGTTACCAAATTTTCGGAATAATTTTATACAACCAAAAGATATTCGCCTTAGGAATTCGGACTCGCACTCGTCATAGAAAATTTTCTCTTTTCGAAACTTTTTTTCTTCTTTGGGGTTGCCTGTATATCGGTTAAAATGCTTTAATAAAAAAATGCAATGTCTCTGATGTTGAACCCTTCCCTTGTTTGTATATTACTTTCTAAATTAATCTTTTATTCTGCTGACGTAGAGTCTTTCCAAAAAAAGCTTAGAGGAAAATTGTATAGTTCTTGTTTCTACAGACTCTCTTGAGAGTACTCCCAATTTAACTTCAGTATGCAAATGAACTCAATATTGCAAAGACAGGGTTTTGAAATAGCTATTAAGGTAAAACATTCACCATTCCTAATAACCGATGAAGCTTGCAGTTTCCACAAACGTTTTTTTTTTCTTAGCTTTCTTCTGTGCCTATTCTTCGTATCACCAACAATCATAATGTTTTCCTGGTTTACATGCTCTAGTATTTTGCACATATTTGCAAGATCTCTTTCCCAATGATTGCAATTAATATTGTATATGCAGGTATATTGTATAGATATAGTAAGTTTTATTGAGAAAACATTAATACTTAAAAGCCTGCACACTTTGCGGCCAGCTCAACACTCCCAGATTGTGCTTTGTCTCCGCCTACACTTGAGTGCGTCGAATCTTCAATGGGACGAATCTACTTTCGCACTCGTGTAGTAGTAAGAGTACTTAAAGATCTCAACATACACAAATCCGCTGGTCCAGATGGTATATCTCCCCTTCTTCTGAAGAGGTGTTCTTCCTCGCTGGCAAAACCAATGCGTAAGCTTTTTCATCAATCCTACTTTTTAGGACTCTTCCCGAGCAGATGGAAAACAGCATTTGTCCAGCCCGTCCCTAAAAAAGGCGAATCATCTTCTCTGTCCTCCTACAGACCCATTGCACTTACGTCCTTTCTTTCCAAGGTCATGGAAACGCTGATAAATCGTCAGCTCATGAAATATCTCGAAACACGAAAACTTCTCAATGATCGGCAGTACGGTTTTCGTAGCAACAGGTCCACTGGTGATTTGATGGCATGTCTCACCGAAAAGTGGAACCAAAGCGTACATCAATCTGGCGAAAGCAAGATAGTTGCACTTGATATTTCTAAGGCATTTGACAAAGTTTGGCATCAGGCTCTTTTGTCGAAAATGCGTGCATTTGGGATCGACAACTCTCTTCTTCAATGGATTAGAAATTACCTTTCAGAACGTTCAATTCAAGTTGTCTTGGACGGTTTCAAGTCTGATATTCACAAAATAAATGCTGGTGTGCCCCAGAGCTCTGTTCTGTCTCCGACACTCTTTTTAATTTTCATTAATGATCTCTTGTCTGCTACTTCTAATCCAATATATTCCTTTGCTGATGACAGTACTCTCTGCTTTTCATATTCGTTTTCGGACTCACGACCCTGCCCTTCGGCTGTAGAACGAGAACGGAAGCGTATGCTAAGCTCATTAAATTCCGATATCAACAGCATAACCAATTGGGGAACTATCAACAGAGTGGAATTTAATGCTTTCAAAACACAATGCTGTCTGCTGTCTTTAAAGCGAAATTAAAACACCCAGCCATTATCTATGAATGGCACTTGCATCGAAAAACTTTCCATTCTCGGTATGTGTGTCAATGACAACTTACGTTGGAATGACCACATATTTGATATCGCCAAAAATGCTGCGAAATGTCTAGGTTTCCTCAAGCGATGTAAAAAACATTTTACCCCCTCTGATCTGGCCTCAATATATAAGGCATTCATACACCCAAAATTGGAGTACAATGCCCACATCTGGTCAGGTGCTCCTAAAACATCTCTGCACCTTCTAGATAGGATTCAAAATCGTGCGATAAAGCTCAATGATGATACTAATATCAGTCAGTCAATTGATACCCTCGAACACCGACGTAATGTCTCCTGTCTCACTTTGTTTTATCGCTATTTCCACCACCAGTGCTCCACTGAAATCGCCAGTAGCATTCCGCCCATTCAAACTTTCAACCGTAACACCAGTCTCGCTATGAATGCTCATCAGTATAACCTCAAGCCCATTTTCGGACGTACTCTAAAATATCGTGATTCGTTCCTAAGCCGTACAACTCGCTTATGGAATGCCCTGAAGATCTCTGTATTTCCTGGTCGTTATAAATTGCAAACATTTAAAAGCAATGTACATCGGTACCTCTCTTTTCTTCTTCCCTAAATTTCCTTTGCCCGCGCTATGTACAATCACCTTAAGAGTACTCAAACCCCTTGAGCGCGCGTTCATTATAAAACACAAAAAAGAAAAAAAAAAGTTGAACTTAATTAATCCGAATTTGCAGGTAAAGTTCTATATATATTTCGTATAACCAAAGTGACACCCGCCACTTGGTCTTGCTGTAGTATTCGGTTTTACAGCGGATATCCAGATAAATTCATAGTTTTCGAAGCGATTCAAGTACAATCCCAATCCTTATGCAATAACAAAAGTCTTGTTCAAAAGGGTATTTCAAAATATTTATAAATTCATAAAAATTTAGGTACGAGTATATACGTAACTTATTACTAAACCTACTAACAGTTGATATACCTATATAATGTTTTGATTTGCGACTGTAGTTTTCGCATCGAATAATCTAGAAAACTAGAAAACATTTCAGCTAATTCTGGCTTTGTCATGGTTCCAACTAATTCTGCTGATTGATAAGCTTATTATCTTTTTTATTTATTAAAAAAATCCACAGATGTTTCGTTCAGATTTCTTTAATTCATGTGGATTTTGTGGTTGTTTGTATACTGGCATGTAAGCATAGTTAAAAACATTAGTATAGCCCAAAACCTCACTCTTTTTTTTTTTTTTTTTTTTTTTTTTAAGAACGTAACACTCTAGTTAAGTTTTTTTTTGGAAAATGGGATGGAGAGAGAAAGAAAGATGGTTGGGCTTAGTAGTTATTTCGCTCAATGGGTGGCATCCAACATTTAATGAGGAGACTGAATTCATAGTGGAAATTGGCTCTTTGTTAACTTCTAGTCAACTACTCATCTTATTTGATTTTCGTCAACTGAAAAAATTAATGTCTTTCAGGCGAGGCTGGGATTTGAACACCGAACCTTCCGATTTGGAAGCCAGTACACTACCACTTGAGCTACGACCACACCGCCGATTTCTTCCATCAAAGCCAACTCCGGACTGTAATTCTAATTTAAGTAACTGACTAACATCTTCCAAACAAGTCTGATCATTTTAAAGAATGCATTGTATAAATAATGCATGGAGCATATCATTCTGGATTGAAATATAAGCTTTCTTAAATTACGTGGAACCATGTATCGAAACCGAAAATATAAAACCACTTAGTGTATTCTTGTGTAGATATTGAACAGAAAAATAAAAACAAATGCGGAAATATTATACTAAATCCATTATTGCAAACAGCCATGGTTTGTTGAAAGAAGACTGTCCACTTGGATAAATATCAGTGTTTCTTTAGTAATAGAATAAGACGTAATATATGAACTACATACTCAGGAATAACGGTTTTAGTGTTTATGGTTCGCAGTTGTTTCTGGAATATATGAGTACCAAATGTTTTTGCCACTTGCGTGATGGCGTGATGGCGTTGCCCTGATTTAGAGATTTTCTAGTGAAATAAGGAAAGAACTTTTACTTCTATAATATAAGCTGCAAGTACTATAGGAGACTTTTATATCAAGGTATCATACCATATTTATTTTAGTAAATTTGGTAAAAAAGAAAAGATGAAACGGAATGAAAGGAATAGGTAAAAGTACACTTCCGTTATTTAAAAATATCATCTTACCCCAAAGTCTTAGAAAAATGGATTAATGCAGCTGTTAGTGCTTGGCGGTCAAATGGAGCCAATTGTTGTTGTTCAGCAGGTGAAGACCGGAATACTCCTAAATGATGGTCCCACCTAGTATTCTGGTAAGATGTCCCTTTGAATTTTTAAATCATTAGATTTGAATAATTTACTGTAGATAAATTCTTACCATTTGCTCGTCTTTGTGATGTAGCACTACTTGAATTGCTTCTTATATTAGTCTTGCTATTTGTTGCAGCCTTTAACCGTGCAGGGACGACTTTAGCTGCAGAATCTCTGGCTTCAAAAGTCATAACACATGAAGCGACTACTATAAATCCTCCAAAACCCATCACGATTGGACCAACATACGATAAGTTATTTAAATGAAATCCTTTTGTTTCATTTTTAACACGAATTGTAGAGTTTCCCCTGATCTCAGAACCAATCGAGAGCTGATCTGCATAGTAGCCTTAATCGTAATAAATATATCTAGGAATCATTCAATCATTTTTCTGTTATAAGACCTTTACCAATAGTTGCCATTCCCGCTCCCAAAAGCATTAAAACCATTCCCAAAATTAAAGCACGGCAGGCATGCCAAAGACATTTCGATGACATTTTGCCTCGCACAACTTGTACGTTCCATGTTGCACCGGAAGCGGGATGAGCTCTTCTTAATTTTCCTAAGGAGTGTTTTCTCCGTAGTGTACATTGTTTTGGTACTCTTGATGGCATTACAGATATTTCACAATACAATTTTTCAAAGAATTTTACATTGTAACATATACATTAAAAGTCACCAATTAACTGTTTCCCGAATAAAAACATTTTCCTGATTTACTCACTCACTTAGCAAAACATATGGGAAACTGCAAATCGTTGACTATATTACTGAATCAGTATTTAATTTATTTTAGTGAAAAATTAATACAAGCATTTACGTCTTGTAAGAAGGGTATATTTAAATATCATAATATTTCGATGCAAATTCTTTCCACTGAAAAAACACAACGTCTGAGCTCAACAGCTTTGAAGAATCATCTGATAATGATTTGTGGTGAAAAAATTGCATCAAGTTTGCGCAAAGGTACATACTCAATTGTGTCATGCTATAATTTTCTTAAATGCTTACGTTCAACAGGAGATGTGTATGTAAGAAGCAATAAAAATCCATTCCTATACCTACTGCAAGAGTAAACACCATTCGCCGAAAATTACCGTTTCCTGTGGTTTCGTTTTAGGGGATGCATAATAAGTTTGAGAATTGAAAATTACATAAATATTATACACACTTATACATTGTAATTGTGTACGCTTATTATTAAGTTTATAATTAAGCTTATAATTAAACATGAGCTGTTTAATATATGAAGGAAAAATTATTATTTCTTAAATTGAAAAAGTTTTCGTAACAAGAAACACCGTTTCATGTTATTTTGTTAAGGGGAAGTGGATATTATACATTGACTTTATTATTCTATGTATATGCATTTATGTACATATTAACTTGTGAGCCTTTTTCTTCTATAAATGAAGAAACAATTCGCAATGTTATATGCTGCAAGACTTGACAATCTGTACCTTTCATTAAAAAGCTAGACATCCGATAAAGAAACAATCGCTAAAATAATTTTAGTAGACTTTCAGTGAAGCGGAGTCATCCTGAAACTACGGTGACATAACATGTAGTTACATCGTTTTGTATCGATATTTAAAACATAGGTATTTTGAGATGCAATGTGTTTAAAATATATCGATATACGAGTATCAACGTATTTATTTTGCTAGTTTCTTATAATTACAAATAAGAAATAAATCTCAACCTAACGTACATATGTATGTTAGCTATGTTAGCTACGCATTTTTTTTATCGACAAAGCAAATTATTTTTAGGTAAGGATATTTAAACTACTGTACGCTTTGTACGTATGTAACAGAAAACCTGTTTTTATAAAACAAATCACTATTTTTTTTTTAATTTTAGACAGCAACAGCATAAAATATTGATATGAAATTTTAAAGAACTTGAATTGTTGAATATGAGTAGAGTTGATACTGCTTCACTCATTGAATACATATGTGATATGATGCGAATTGTTTATGCCTGGTTCAAATTGATGATGAAAAGCTTTCAGATTTCAGTTGCTAAGAATGTCTAATTAATAAACATATTCCCTGTGCATAGTCTTCAGGGATATGTAACATATATGAGAATGGTGGCCAATATTTCTGCAGCTGTGTGCGTTCGAAGGAGTAGGATTTATTTAAACGAAATTGATTGATTCTTCAGTAATTCTTTTGAGTAGTGTAATTCCAATTTACATTTATATATACTCGTAATTTAACGATTTTCAGGAAGGTTTTAAAATGGAGTCGGTAAACTGATAGCGGTTTATTTTGAAAACTTATAGGTAAATACATCCATATGTATCCATATCCATCCATAAGAAATCAAAACAATTTGGATGGAATTGTCAAATGTACTAAAATTTACAGGGTTACCCCAAATTCTTCATCCTTTAAAGCTTTTATTGAAGTGGATAACGAAACTTTTAAGTCAATTTTGGAAATATCGAAAATTAATATAGGGTGGTATAGATGGGATGGATGTGTATCAATGGGTTTATATGTGAATATCTCCTGCTCAATGTTATGAGTGTTGGGTGTTTTAATATATTATTAAATATTGCAGAAATCAAATGGAGTGTAAAACCCACGAAACCAAAACTTATAGGTACATACATCCATATGTATCCATATCCATCCATAAAAAATCAAAATAATTTGGATGGAATTGTCAAATGTACTAAAATTTACAAGGTGGCCCCAAATTATTCGTTATTAAAAGCTTTTATTGAAGTGGATAACGAAGTCAATTTTGGAAATATCGAAAATTAATATAGGGTGGGTAGATGCAAAGTGTATCAATGTGTTTATATATGAATATCTCCTGCTCAATGTTATGAGGGTTGGGTGTTTTAATATATTGGTAGATATTGCAGAAATCAAATGGAATGTGCTAAATGTGGTAAAAACCACGAAACCGAAATCAGTTGGACCACGAAATCCAAAACTTTTTGAAATGCAACAATTGCGGTAAAGGGAATGAAAATCTAGGTCCGACACTTAACACTGTGCATGATTGTAGATACAAATGCTGTGAAGTATTTCAGAATAAATACAAAGCTTAAAGTAGAAAACTTATATTCCAGCAAAGCAAACAAATTGCATAAAAGTGGTATACCTTAACATACAAAGTGTTACTAAATGAATTAAAGACAGTGAGCTAGATTTAGTTAATTATAACATTATATGGTGTAGCAGCGTGCCTGGGCATACGGCGAAGTGTTATTGTCATATATAAAGGGTGATTATTTTACTGTTTGGTTTTTTGGTGTTCTATTTTTGACAGCTCATGCTTTATTCGTGACATATGTCAAAGTCCAACATGCTCAGTTAGTATTGTCATTTCATCATGAAAGGATTTACACCCGAACAACGCTTACAAATTATTGAATTTTACTATCAAAGTTCGTGCTATGTGAGAAATGTTTTTCGCGCCCTTCGACCATTTTACGGTCATCATAATCGACATACTCAGCAAGCAATTCAAACCATAGTGACCAAATTTCGCATTTGCACCATTTTAACGCTATTGAACATCAAGCCACCTAATCGTATGCGTAGAGTGTGTACTGAGAAAAATATTGCTGCTGTCTCCGCCAGTGTTAATGAAGACCGCGATTTGTCCATTCGTCGCCGTTGGCAGCAATTGGTATTGTGTTACTCGGCTACGTGGAAGAAAGAAGGAAATAAATAGATCAAACGGCGAATTTTTCAAAAGAAAAGTGAACAGTGCTGTCGATCAAAAATCTTTGTGGAACTTACTTAAGCGTCTGGTGTTGAAAGAAAAACGTAGTGAAATAGATAATTTAATATTCGAGAAGTGTAAGTGGCAATAAACTCATACCGGACAAGTTTAATAGGTATTTCGTTGTAGGTGTCGAGTCCATATGTGAATCTATCCCGTATATCCCATATATTAACCAGATCCAAAGAAACTCGTCATTATTTCTTTGTAGAGAAGTTTATTTGAATGAAATAAAAAAAGTGATCGATGTTATGAAACATAAAAGGGACTTCAATTTCCTAAGCCCTATACTTTTAATATAATTGGTGAGCCCTTAAAAAAAATTTATTTAATCATGCCTTCAAAGAAAGTATATTTCCTGATGGCTGAAGTATATTCTTGAGAAGGTGCCTTAATATGGTGGTCAGAATCCGGATACAGAAAATAGATCTAAAAAAAAGTGTTATATGTGTTTTCCTTGATTTTAAGAGAGCTGTGTTGAAATTTAAATACTTAATTGTAGTAATATGCAATTAATTGATTTTTAATAAACATGTTCGCTACAGTGCAAAAAAATTTTAGTTTTCAAACGAATAAGAAACAATATTTCAACAGATATAAATAGTGCAACAAAAATATGCAGTTCTATAATAAAATCTCACTTTGAGTACTGTTCGTCAATTTTCTTTTTGTGCAATCAAACTGCTTTAAATAGACCAGCTACTGCAAAACAAGGCTATGAGGACAATTACTAAGTGCACAATTTATACGTCTATCACTTCGATGTTAAATATGAAGCAAAGGATTCAAATGAATATATTAATGTGTGTCTTTGAAATAAAATACAATCGCCTACCTCTTTATGTATGTCTTTACACAAGCTATGTTGATGATGTTCCGCCGCATATGTTAAGAAACGTCAACGATTTCCGTCTTCCATCTCCTCGCACCGTTAAAGCCCGGAAATGTTTATTTTTTAAGTGATTTCAACTATTTAACTCACTGCCAAGTGCCATAAAGGTAGAATCGAATTTTGTACAATTAGTTATTCATATACAATTTTAAATTATTTTAGTATGATATGTAACTTTTCAATTCCAATTCTTTTCGTAAATGGCACACATGTACTAAATTAAGCATATTATTATTATTATATTATTATTACTATATATAAATAATGTATAATTTGAAAAAAATATAATTAATTTCTCAGAAGCCAAAAAGCCATTTATATTGTAATTTGCAAATTTAACTGAAGATCTCTAGAAAAAAAAACAGGTGACATGCTCATATATCTTCTGCAGTGTACAATATTACGCCAGATAATTTTCGTCCTAATACTTTAAGAATTAGTGAAGAAATCGTAATTTTCGGTGTTAATTTTCTTTAAAGCAAATCAACCAATTTTCTTTGAGATAGGTTTAGACGACAACAGGCGCAAGAAAATATTGATACAGTGAGGCAAAGCGTTAGTGAACGTTAGGGTATCTCTCATGGACGTCAGCAACTGTTCAACAAAAATCTGTAGTATAGGCAAGTTACGAATATTTGCGTCTCACTATGGTTGCAATGAAATGCATTAAAATTTCGCTCTTAAAAGCTCTGATCGGGATTCAATAATATGCATATTTGTCAACAGATAATTACCACAGGATTGTCATCTACCTGCTTTGATGGTATTACTCGTATGTTTTTGAGAGAAAATAAATAAATTGCGTAAGTTATAATACTACTTTTATTTATTGTATCAGACATATTACACAATAATATAATAAAGCAAACTATTTCGAAGAAAATTCACAGCTGCCGTCTTTCTCATAATTTCAAATTATAGCAATCCTTTGTTGCTGTTTCGCATTGGGTGTATGTCGGACTTTTAGGGGATTTACAATAACAATTTCAATATAAACCAGTGACACTTCAGTAACAATTTGTAGTATTTTGAATCGAAAACTGAGCGATAGGCACCCGTGTTCGAAAAAAGGCCTGTCCCACAGATTTTTGTTGAACAGAGTATACATATTTCCATCATGTTTGTTAAAAATATTGTATTTTTACTTATAAAAAATTCATTAAACGCAACAGTTACAGGAAATTATTATTATTCACGCAGCGATTGGAGTACTGCGGTTAATCGAAACTCCAACGGCCAATATACCCTCACGGAATGAGGTCTATATGGATTTAATCATGCCATAAGTAATTTAACAATTATTTGTTGTTGCAGCTGAAGTAATAAGTAATTAATATGAACTGACATACATACCAAAATGACTACCAAGCAAAATCGGTTTTTCAACAAACGTACAAATGTGAATCGTATCTAATATCATTAGCAATTTTTTAAATAACTGATTCTGTTTCGTCAAGTAGAATGAAAATTATAAGCTTCAATTAGCCGAATATAACTTGAATATCAAGCTAGCGGTTTTTTATTATTTACTCTGTTTTTTTTTTTTTTTTTTGAAATGCATATTTTAGAAATACAGAGCTATTTTTGGAAATAAGCAACATTTTGCTTCGCTCTGCTTTGTTTTTTATTCAACATGACTTC
This sequence comes from Volucella bombylans, assembly GCA_949129095.1. Classification (NCBI taxonomy): domain Eukaryota; kingdom Metazoa; phylum Arthropoda; class Insecta; order Diptera; family Syrphidae; genus Volucella; species Volucella bombylans. Next base: position 66,201,917 of record OX422142.1, on the reverse strand, counting down.
GAATCTAAGCTACTATATAAGTCTAGTCAACATCAGATGCTATCCACAAAAGAGGTGATACCCTCAACTGCGCCAGCTATAGAGGTAAAATATAAGTCCCCTCAACATCGAATACTAGATCTTACCTGCCATATTTTGTGAACGTCTGCATCAAAAATCTGATTGGTCCCTATCAGTGCATTTTCAAACCAGGAAAGTCCACAATCGGTCAAATATTCACACTCCGGCATATCCTGGGAAAAAACTTAAGAAATCCAAATCGATAGCCACTATCTTTTCATAAATTTTAAAGCCGCATATGACAGCATTTATAGAGACGAGTTATGTAGAGCCACATCTAGTTTTGGCCAAACTCGTCCGTCGTTGAAGAATTTTTTTTTAAAGAACTTAACGCTCAATTGGGTCTGAATACACTTATAATGCCTCAGCATGTGGCATTTTGGAAAATGGAATAGAGAGAGAAAGAAAGATGGTTGGGCTTAGTGGTTATTTCGCTCAATAGGTGGCATCCAATATTAAATTCTCAGTGGAAGTGTGCTTGGTGTTGATTTCTAGTCAACTACTCATCTTATTTGATTTTCGTTAACTGAAAAAAATTAATGACAATTGTGAACGCTCGCTCCTCCGGCAAGGTCGGTAACGACTAAACCGAGAGCTTTGATGTCAAAAAAGGTGAATGGCAAGGTGAAACTCTGTCATGTGACTACTTTAATATTATACTAGAAAGAATTGTACGGAAGTCACAAGTTAACACTGGTGGCACTATCTTTCAATAGCCTGTGTAACTAATAGCGTACGCCGATAGTATCGACATTGAAATGGAAGCTGCGGTAAATGATCGCAAAACCAAGTACATCCAACAGGAAAGTATGAACAATATCGACGAATTGGATAGAACGTCAGAATCGACAGCTATTGTATACTTTCGAAGTAAAAGTGCAGACCTCAGGAGAAACAAAACAAAAAATCACACTTACCAATCGCTGTTCCTTTGTCTATGAAGCCAATTGTGTAGTAGAGCTCTATCAAAAAAAAAAAAAAAACTAAGGAGACTCTATATAAGACCTTGATCGTCCCAGTCCACGCTGAAGCATGGACTCTATCGAAATCGGATAGTGATATCCTCAGTCGTTTCGAGAGAAAAGTCCCTTAGAAAATATTTAATCCCGTTTGCGTTGACGGGTTTTGGAGGAGGAAATTCAATGACGAATTATATGGCTGTATAGCGACATCAACTTAGTCAGAAAATTGCGCATGAGTCGCCTAAGATGGCAAACGAATTTACACCAATCCTTTGACCCGTAGAGTCTTCGAATGTAGGTGCCAATAGAGGCATTCAGTCAACTTGGAGTGCACAACTAGAAGCAGTTAGCTAAAGACTGGACTAACTGGAGAGGCTTGCTAGTTGAAGCCCAGGTTCAAACCGAACAGTAGCGAGTAAAATTTTTGTACTTACAGTACTTAATAAAATGCTATTTGGTTATTTATTTTGCACGCCCTTGGTATTGGACGTGGAGAAAACTGCGTTACAATTATGATATATTTAATTGTTCTCAGTAACCCTATCTAAATAGTGTTCATAAACAAAGAGTTTATGTTGAATCCGCTTTGTTAATAATATTCCCAGTTCCCCTATTATGTATCCATCCGCTTGGATCTAAATCATCCAAAAATTGTCTTCTATTTATCTACTTGTGTTCGACTTTGGACTAATCGTGACGATTTGACCGGTTCTTTCTTTTATCAGGAAAAAAAAATGTTCTGTTAATTTTTAATAAAAGATAATGCTCTCGTGAACGTTATAAAACAGAATCATATGTTTTCGAATTGCCTCTTATTTTCTTTTTTTTCGTATATACTGTAGAATGTTTGTGTGGGTACAAATGATAGAACTTATTCTTTTCAATACAAATCCCTTTATTCAGTACAGTTACAATTCACTTTTTAATTCTTTCTCTCAGTACAATTCCATTTCTCAACCACTTATACTTTTCTTATCTTTTACTTAAACCACTTAATCACTTCTTCTAATTAACACTTCAAATTCAACTTTGGAACTGCTTTGCATACCTCTGGGATGCTGGTATTTATACTCGAATGACATACTTCGAGAACAATCCTCGCCACCCAGCGTCCCATACAATTTCCAATTTGCTAGAAAATTCGATTCTACTCTCCAGTCGAGACTGCTAATCCAGTATCGAAACCTTCTAGTCTTCGAGTTCCGACATTTTCTGCTAGATGTCGCTGCTCACATTTGACTGGTTATCACATTGCTCCCTCCCTACAGTTGTTCGTCCCGAACAACTTCGTCATTCAGCATCCCGTTGAAATGACACATTCTATCCAAATGGACCACTTTAAATTTTCCTCGATCCCCACGCTGGATCCGGTAGACAACGTCATTAATGCGGGTTATCACCTTGTATGGACCTTCCCAGTCCTGTTGCCATTTTGGTGATTTGCCTTTCTTACGCTGAGGATTATACAGCCAAACCAGATCTCCTTCGTTGAAACCGGAAGATTTCGCCTTGATATCGTACCTAGTTTTCATGCGGCTGCTTGCTAGCTTCATCTTTTCTCTGGTGTCTTCATGCAATTTACGAATCCTGCTGCGTAAGTCATTCACGTACTCGTTCACCTCTTTGGGCTCCGTCGGTGGGGATCCGAATTTTGCTTCACTTGGCAACCGAATTGTTTGACCAAATAAGATCTCGGATGGTGTGTGCCCTGTTGAGCTATGGACCGCGTTTCGGTAGGCCATTAAGAAGAGGGGTATGTGTCGATCCCAATCCCGCTGGCAGTTGCTGACAACCCTAGATAGATGCTCATTCAAGGTCCGATTGAATCGCTCGACCATTCCATCAGATTGAGGGTGTAGTGGCGTTGTCCTTGTCTTTCTTATTCCCAAATATTGGCATATTTCCTGGAAGACTTTTGATTCAAAGTTTCGCCCTTGATCAGAGTGCAGCTCCATTGGGACCCCAAATCTGCTCACCCAGTTGTTGACTATCTGTTCGGCTACGGTCTTAGCCTCTTGATTTGGGATGGCAAACACTTCCGGCCACTTACTGAAGTAATCCATGACTACGAGAGTATATCGATTTCCATTAAAGGTTTCGGGAAACGGCCCAGCGACGTCGATGGCTATTCGTTCGAAAGGTGCTCCGACATTGTATTGTTGCATTTGTCCATGTGGCTTTACTTTTGGCCCCTTGGTAGCCGCACATCTTATGCACTTTTTGCACCAATTCTCGACATCTTGTTTAGCGCTTAGCCAATAGAAACGTTCCCTTACCTTTTCCAACGTCTTGTTTATTCCCAAATGGCCTCCTGAGATTCCGTCATGTATTTCATGGAGCACTTGGTTGACTCTGGACCGTGGCACAATTAGCTGCATACGAAATGTTGTCCCATCTGCACTTTCCCATTTTCTCTTCAGCAATCCATCTTGCACAAAAAGCGAGTCCCACTGTGCCCAGTATGCCTTCAGAGTTTGGCTCCGATCTAATATCTGCTGCCAGCTTGGTCTTTCCTCGTGTTCTTTCCAGGCCAATATTGGTTCGATGTCATTGTCTGCCTGTTGGGAGGAACGGATTTCGTCTATACTCCAACCCTCTATTGGCTCAGTCCTGATCGTTTGGATAGTTGCCTGTTCTTTCGCTTCTTTACCACTGACTACTTCTGCTGGGAGGCTTTCGTTGCATTGTTTTACCTGTGTGACTGGGATAATTACCCTGGAGTCAACTTCTGCTACAGACTTCTGCCCCTCGAAGTAAACATTTCCTAACTGATGGCTTCTGGAAATTTGACCGGTTTCTTGGTAGCCGTTTCTGCCGGTTTTTCTTTCTATTTGCCTGTAACCCCAGTGCAGACAGCCTTCTCGTCGTACCGGTTCTTTACAATGCCCTTGCAAATGTCCTACTTTATCGCAGTTCCAGCAGCGCATTCTTCGGCTCTCCCGCGGGATATTTCGTTGCATAGTAGTTGGTCTTGAGCAGGAGCATTCACCAGATACTATTTCCCTTACGAAATGCATTCCTTTGGAAGCCTGATTGGATGCTTCCATCGCCAGAGCGAAGGCAAGTGCTTCAGCAAGGGTTCTTTTCCCGGCCATCCGTACTGCTGATTGTAGCTTCAAATCTGCAATTCCCCTGATGAATGCGTCCTTTGCCATTTCGTCGATTATTTCTTGGCCTGCGGTGGGATATGACAAATGTCTGCTTGGAGCTGTTGCAGTGTTTCTCCTCGTTGCTGCATACGGCCTTGCAATTGAACCTTGTAAACTTCCCGCATGTGGCTATCCCCAAACCGTTTCTCGATAGCCTGCACTAAAACCATATAGTCTCTATTCTTTTCGATATCGATTGTTTGTAACAATTCTGCCGCAGGACCACGTAAGGCCATTGCTAGGGCAAAGCACTTTTCCTCATTGTCCCAATCGTTTGCACAGGCAGCCATTTCAAACTGCTTCTTATAAGTAGACCATGAGGTCTGGCCATCGAATGAGGGAGGTTTCAAATCTTTTCTCCTTGGACCGCTTAAAGAACATTCTCGCAGTTTCTGTTTTCGCACTGTGTCGAGCTCTTTTGCCAGTTGCTGAACTTTGCTGTCCATTTCCTCGAATTTTTCTCCAACATTCTTCTCTATTGTATCAAATTTGTCATCAACGTTCTTCTCTATTCTATCAAATTTGTCATCAACGTTCTTCTCTATTCTTTCAAATTTGTCATCGATTTCTTCGAATTTTTGCTGGAGAATGTTCTTTTGTTCTTCCAGATTATTCTTTTGTTCATCCATTTTCTGTTGAAGACCGTGCAGATTGTTGGTTTGTTCGTTGAATTTTTGTTCAATGCTGCTCTTCTGCTCGTCCATTTTTTGTTCCAGACTGTTCTTCTGTTCTTCCAGATTTTTCTTTTGTTGGTCGAGACTGTTCTTCTGTTCGTCCATTTTTTGTTCCAGACTGTTCTTCTGTTCTTCCATATTTTTCTTTTGTTCGTCCATTTTTAACAAGAGGAGTTGCATCATCGCAGCCATGTCATTGCCGGTACTTGTCTGTTCATCCTCGTCAACATCAAAGGAATATGCATCAGGATCGTGTACCTCGTTGTTCAAAGCCTCCTGAAGTCGGAGCACCAGGTCACTTTTTCCTCCACTGGCGCTGAGGCTTCTCTTGTTCAACTCGGATTTGAGTTGGACGAGGGTCAACTGCAATAGTTTTCGACCCATTCTAGCTTTTTCAAATAGACAGAAAACACTTTTTTTTTTTTTTACACACAATAAGTCCTATCCCACTTCTGACACCAATGTAAAATGTTTGTGTGGGTACAAATGATAGAACTTATTCTTTTCAATACAAATCCCTTTACGTACAGTTACAATTCACTTTTTAATTCTTTCTCTCAGTACAATTCCATTTCTCAACCACTTATACTTTTCTTATCTTTTACTTAAACCACTTAATCACTTCTTCTAATTAACACTTCAAATTCAACTTTGGAACTGCTTTGCATACCTCTGGGATGCTGGTATTTATACTCGAATGACATACTTCGAGAACAATCCTCGCCACCCAGCGTCCCATACAATTTCCAATTTGCTAGAAAATTCGATTCTACTCTCCAGTCGAGACTGCTAATCCAGTATCGAAACCTTCTAGTCTTCGAGTTCCGACATTTTCTGCTAGATGTCGCTGCTCACATTTGACTGGTTATCACAATACATAGTTGGCATATATGATACAATTGACATTTCTTGATTATTACGGAACAATTTCCCTGTGGTTGTGGGTGAGTCCATTCCGCACTATTGGATGTTTCTTTCTGATGCTTTTGTTTTAATAGTGAGGTTTATGTCGTAAACAACTTGAAATGGTGCTATTTGTACATATTTTTATATCGCTCAACTTTAAATCGTTAAGAATTGAACCTCTGATTAATGGAACTATGCTATTTAAATAATTGATATAAATAAGCAAGGACCATATAGCTGATTTCACATTATAACCTTAAAATAATTGCCGTCACGGACAGATTCCACATACTATAGTACACTTTTAAGTTTTGAGCCAATAACTTCTTAATTTCACCTACTTCACCTGAAGAAATCATATCTGATAATATGTATTATCCGATACCACTCGCGTAAGAGTATCAACCAGAGACAGCTGTCACAAAACCTTTTTGCTTCAGCGAGTCAAAATTATATCAGACGAAACATCTGCCTCTAGTCTGCAATTTTTTTTTTTGTCATTACTGGGCATATTATGCCAAAGCGTTTCATTTTGCAAGCAGATGTTCATGCGACAATGGTTCGTGTTTCAATAGCGCTCTCCATTGACAGCAACAACTCTATCATTTGGATCTTCGAAGAAAAATGGACCAATGATTCCACCAGCCTAAAAACCACACCAAACAGTACATTTTTATGGGTGTAATGATTTTTCAGAAGTTATTGGAGGATTTTTTTAATTTTGTTTGTTGACGAAACCATCCAATGTGAAATGAGGAGCTTCATCAGCTAAAGACGATTTTGTGTGAAAAACAAGCATCACGTTCTAACAGTTGACAAACATTCTGCATTCATTATGATCTGTTGGCGTGTAACTATTCATGGTTAAAATTGTACATGTGTCTACTTCACAACTGTCAAAGATGATGTAAAAAAAACAGGTAGAAAGTATTCACTACTGACTAGCATTGGACGCGTTCAGGATTCTAGCCACTAGATAAACAAACGGCTCTGATTGGTCGGGAGCAACTGCAAATGCAGGAGCTTTTTGTGAGATAGTGGACTGGATTTTTAGTCAAAACAAATCTCCCTGAAATTTCAGTAAGTTGAAGAAATATCATAAATCAGCTGATGCACCGATTTGTTGTTCAACTCACAGTTGTACTTGACACAAATAAATAAAATAGCCATGCAGTCTGGTGTATATTCTAAAGTTATGTACGAGTATTCTGATTTGTACGAATTTTTATTTCACAAAAATAATTCTGCATTTTCAGAACGTGAGGCAGCGTGGGAACACAAGTCAGTACTTCTGTTCTTAGAGACCTCCTTCTCTTGATCTCTTGGACTTGAGGAACCCCAAGGTCAATCGGCGGACGATATTTATGGAGATTCAACAGCGAATGAAAAATAAGGGATATATCTTTTCCGACACTTCCCTGGACAAAAAGTTACAAAACATGAAAACGCACTTTCATAGAATACTTGACAAAAACAAAAACACACGAACTGGAAGAGGCCGCATGACATGGCCATATTTTGAAATAATGAGCAGTATTTACGAGGAAGAAGTGCGTGTTCAGGATTGTCCGACCTACGACTCAGCTGCCGAATCTCCAAAAATAGCAAAACATCCGTTTCTGCCAATTGAACCGGCTTCCGCATCTTTACCAAATCCGTCATCTTCACCAAGTCCGTCATATTCAAATCCGCTTGTGTACACACCGTCGACCTCGAAAGGACGTCTAAATAAATGTGACAGAGCTCGACGAGATGCTTTTGAGATTGAAGTCAAAAAATTGAAGGTGGTGGAAGATCTTTTAGAGGAAGTTCGGCAGATAAAGCGCCTTAAGCAAAGACAAATAGAGCTGGAAGAAAGGAGATTGGCATTGGAAGAGATAAAATATAATGAGAAGAATTAATGTTGTTTATTTTTGTTTTGGTATTATTATTGTTTTTCAATGAATATAAATTTTTTTTATGTTACAATGAATTTATAAGAAAGTTACATGCCAATAAAATTATTATTAAAAAAGAGAAAGCAAAAAGTTTCGTTTACTGCCAGGTTGTCCATTTCTATTAATGTTTGCATTATCGATTTCCGGCTCATTTATGTTAGCAGCACTATCTGTATTTAGGTACTCTTGGTAAAAATCTTCTACATTGTCGTCTCCAAATAAGTGGATGTGGTTGTGTAATGCAACACTAGAGACTACTATTTTGTTCGCCATGATAGTATTGGCTACTACATATGTACTTAAGGCGACGAAATCTTCCTTTTAGTAACCCAAACGCTCTTTCTATTGTTACTCGTGCACTGCTGAGGCGTGTGTTGAAATGACTTTGCTGTTCACTAAGATGCCCATTATCCCAAAACGGAGTAATCAAATTTGTTAATAGTGGGTAGGCCGCATCACCCAAAAGATGGAACTCGGATGGTATGAGTTCATCTATCTTTTTCATCTTCTATGTCGCCCATTTTACACTTTTTTTATATTTTTTATGTTATTCTGCACAATAAAATCTGAAGTGGAAATAAAAAGTAAAACTGCAATTATGACATATGTGTCCTACGGAAATGTCAATTGCAAATGCAGTCACTTTGCCGTTCAGAATGTTAGGCTTTCACTAACATTTTAGTGCCTAGAATTCTGAACGCGGACATTTTTCTCTTCTTACCTATAATTATATGTAGATAAACACATTCAAAGTCATCTACCTTGTAGCGAGTACACACGATTTTAGAAATACTAGTAGTTGAATAATCTGTGTAGCATAGCTGTTGCTTTCGATGGGAACGTGGGGCGCTACCTTCATTAGAAAGATTTTTCCACAGTAGCTTCCTAACTTTCAGCGCACAGTTAACTAGTCAGTGGTTTATTAGAAAGCTTAAAGAAGCAAATTTAACAACCCAAAATTTGGCTCAATTTATTGTAGTTGCAACTATCTACACAGGTTTTGCTTTGAAATATTATCTTTTTCTATACATAATAGGGAAATATATAATTTATTGTACATACGAGTATGTATATATGGGTGTTCTGAATAAACTGTCTGAAACTTTAAGGGATGATTCCAAGCCATTTCGGTTTTAAACAAAGCATTGAGTTATTTTGAATTTTGATAGTATGAATAATAAATATACGAAAAATCTTCAAATTAAATGAAAAAAATTATAATAGTAATAAAAATTATATATCACGTATACTTTTAATGTAATGGAATTTTTTATTAAAACGCTATTTTTGCTTACAAATCATAATCAAACATTATTCTATATATCTGTATTTTTGTTAAAAGCTCATTTGCAAAATTCTTTCATAAACTTTCGATAGAAAAGGGAGTATGGAGATCGGTCTAAATTTAGTGCAATTGAGGTTTTTTGGTATTGGGATAATTGTTTCCATTTTCCGTTGGTAAGGATATAACCCTGTAGTGAAAATCGTATTAAAAATGTTTGTGATATAGGCAAAATTATTGGCTGAATGGTCTAGATAAACACTGGATGAATACAATCCACCCCGACTGCATTCGATTTTACAGAAATTACAGCCTCAACTACGTCAAGATTATTAACTCCCGAAAAATTAAACAAGTTCTCCTGTGCTGAAAACTGAAAGGGATGAACATTGTTTTCACTCATAGTTTCGCTTGATTCTACACGTAAGTTTGTGGAACCGCTTTGAAAGACTGACACTGGAGATGTAAGAAAACTACTATTCAGGACATTGTTATCGACATAACCACAATCCTTAGACCTTGATTTTCCAATGCCTAAGTTTTGAAGATATTTCCATAGTTTACGGCCGTTTAAATTAGTTTGAAGCCGACTTGATAAATACAGAGTTTTAACTGCCCTTATCTCGCGAACAACAGTATTTCGAAAATGTTTATACTCTTCGTGCAATTCTTCAATTCGAAAACGCTTCCAGCAACGAAATGCTCTTATATCTCCAGTAAACCAGGATTTTTGAACGCTATAAACTGTGTTTGTTTTCATTGGTGCATGTGACTCAATAAGCATGTTCAAATTGTCATTAAGAAATTGAACTTTCTCGTCTGGTAGTTGCATTCTATATACATATATTATCCCACGGAATTGAATAAATATGTTGTTCAAGCGCATATTTATCAATGTTTCTAAAATTTTTATACTCGAAGGAAGAAGGCGCGGGATAAGTAGTTTTGAAATCGTAGATAGGATATATTAAGTCGTGCTTTGAAAAGGCTGGGGCAGACAGTTGATCATATAATAATATAATGTTTCTATCGTTTACAAAAATAACGTCTAGCAAAGTACTTGAAATAGATGAAAAATGAGTTGGAACGGTAAAGTTGACAGGGTGAAGGCCAAAAGAATTCATATTATTGGTTAAGTGATTCTCAATTAAAAGGTTGCTATTTAAATCTCCACAGATAATAATATTCGGGGATCTAGTAGAACTACCTTCCAAGGCAGCATAGAAAGATGTTAAATCTATGTACTTATTGGGTCTGTACACAGTGCCAACAAGAAGACTTTTACCACCACAAACTATTTTAACAAAAACATAATCAGTTGAGGAACCAGGAGATGAGAACCACATTTTTTTGCAAACTAAACCTTGTTTGACATAGATGGCAACACCAACACCCACACGACCACATCTATCCGAACATATGGTAGCCACTTAACTTAATACGCATATCGTCATCACTGACCGTTGAGGGAAACCACGATTCGGATACACAAATTACATCTATTTTAGATTGAACAAATATGTCGCTAAATTGATCAATTTTCTGCGGTAAAATCATGCCTTCTTTTTTCGAGCAGAAAACTTTGAGCATTGTACGCAACATTTCTCTTTCGCCGCGACATATGGAATTCACATTTTGATCATTTTGATCTATTTCGCCTTAGAAAATTGGGGCGAAGAATAAGCGACAAGCGAAGAGAGCGTTCATTTTTCCTTTTTATATACTATTCCTTACATATGGCACTAATGGCAGAGATGATAAATTAAAATAAACGAATAAGAAAACAAAAAAACAAAAAGGGAAAATAATAACAAGAAAGAGAAATTGAGAGTATATATAAAAAATGATACATGCATTAAATGTCGTTTGTTGTTTTTATTGCATCGTTTGGACATCTTGCAGCAATGGTACTCAGGGACTCGTCATTCTGTATAAGTGCACCTCTCACATTTATGTTCTCTTTTACAAACACAGCACCAGAGCGGGTGAAAACAGAAAATATATGTTGAGGATGGCACCGCTGTAAGGTGATGATGGCACGCTGGAGAAGAGATCGATTTCTCAGTGTTAAGCTTTCGTGTATGTATATGAAATGCCCTCTGCTATTGTCCGTACGGAAACCTGCATCTTGCAAACACAGCTTCCTTTTCGTTGTATTGCTCGCCTTCTCTCTCGGTTTAACGGGCCCCAGTCCCTATTTTTGATCCCCTTTCGCCGCCTAATGTTAAATTGACCCAAAAGAATATAGACACCACAGAACGCCGTTACGCTCTCTCTAGGCTAAGGGATAAAAGGATATACGAAAATATACGTCTCTTTCTCGCATATCTTTACGACAAATCCGAATCTGTTTGCTTTGAGGGAAAAACCAAAACAAGTGTCATGGCCTCCATCCAACAGGAATGCTTTCTTACGGATATAAATATTCTCAGAAAGCTTTACAACAGGTAGCACGAAATCTTTGACACACCTCCTCAAAAGGTTGCGGATGACCTTGCTGCTTTCCGCAACTATGTACACTCTAAAAGAGTTCCTCACCTTCAGCGCAGCCGCGCTGACCACGACAAATTTTTTCGTTCCTAACTTGCCTTCTTTGCCTGCATCTCATCTACTCTCCCCTACTCCTCCACGCAACAAACTACCTCTTACATTTTACTACCAAAACTCGTGCTATCTTATCTAAATCACACGGTCTCTCTTTCGACGTCTATGCTCTTACAGAAACCAATCTGATCCCCGACATAAAGTGCCAGGAGCTACTCCCATCTTCTTATAATGTTTTCCGAGATAAAGATCACTCTCTCCCTATGTTTAATGATTCTGTCATCCCTAAAGTTGATTCTCCATGTAGAGGTGTCCTACTTGCCATTCACAATAACCTCAACTCTTCTCTCATTGCTATCTCTTCTTCTGTTAAACTTGACTTTGTTTCAATAAAAATAACACTTTCCAACAGGTCCCTGTACGTTATGTGTTGCTACATTCTCACAGCTCAACCTACTGAAGCCTAAATCCTTGCTATTAAAGCAATTGACCAACTAATTGAACTATGTTAAGTGATTCCATCGACGATATACTTATTTTTGGTGACTTTAATCCGCCCCTGCGAAAGTGGATTCCATCGGATGATCACTTATTTTTTGCCGCGTCAAACGTCAGTTCACCCAAGGAATGTATTTTCATTGATAGCACAACTGACTCAAGCCTGTGCCAAGTAAGTGGCGTCCCTAATTCTATCGATAGGCAACTAGACCTTTGTTAGACAACACGGTTGGATTGCGAGTGACTCTCGCAAAATTTTAGTTCCTTAAATACTACTTAACAAACAAAATGTAGTTCTATGTACGTCAGCAGAATATTCGGTGGGAACAGAACTTAAACTGGTAAAATTGTTTATTTAGCAGAATAGAGTGTGGGAACGGATAATATGGATAGGAGCCATAGGAATTTACAGTATGTATGTAAAGAAAGGAAATATAGTGAGGCTTACAAGAAAAATACTTTTTAATTAAATTAAGATTTAAACATCCTCCCCGACCTTGAGATCTTGAAGCTCAAAGACATTTTCTTGAATTGGACATCGTTGTTTCCTTGTTCTTTTTTGGTGGATGACGAAGATGATGATCAGGATAAGTAAGCCAAACAGTGACAGGTAGCTAATGGAATATTGGTGCACATCATGATGAGTGATAGGTTTCGATAGTATTTGTTTAGGTTTTAAGTCTGCAATTTCCTTTTGGATTGCTACCAGGTCTTCGTCTCCGCAGATAAGGAACTCATTGGTCTCAGATGTTTCATGAGATATTTCTGGCATAGAGTTCCTCAATAGCTGGGTTAAATTTAAGGCTGGCACAAAAGATAAAGTAGCATTCGTTAAGTAAAAATTATGGGCATTAATCGTCATCGTCGGTTGTTTAATGACGCAATTCGAAGCTAATTTTAGTAATCCAACTCCATTAAGTTTGGTATTCGAAATATTAGCGCCACAGACTATAGAAAGCGTTTCTTCTTCTTTAAAAGCAAAAATCCAGTAGTTTGGGTTATGTAATTGGATCCACATTTTCCCTGGTTTTGATGTTTTAAGCAGGCATCGCGCTGATAACTGTTTCTCGTGGTTAAGTAGATAGATCTCACACTGATGTTCCGTCGAGTGAGTGTTGAAGATAGGATGGCGTTGCTTACACAGGTATTTATCATCGTCGGTTTGCAAGCATTCCTTATACTCATCCTGAGATAATGGAAAATATTGGTCTCGATACGGGCTTATGGCCAGAAACGCTGTCGATGGCTGAATGAATATGAAGGAATCACTATGCTGGACCGGTAGTGGAATAAGCTTGAAGATCTGGAACCTTTGACTACTTAATAGTGGTAGTTTGACGAGAAATAGAATCGCGGATGTGGTTACTCGCGTTTTAACTCTAAGTAACTCATAAAGTTTAGGTAGATTATGCTCGTCATATCCCGGCAGAGTTAAAGTGGGTGGTATGTGCTTATGTATGTTGTCGATTTCTTTCAGTAGTTGTCTTGGTGATAGAAGAAGGGAGCTGATTCTTCCTTGATGGGTATCAGTAATGGTCTCGAGGATAGCTAGTTGAGTCCGCTGGAAACTGCCCATTATTTGAGATATATATATTGCAATGTAGTTAAACGTTTCTGCTTCGATTGTTGCGTAGTTAAGCTCGTTGACGGACTGATAGACCTTTGTTAACTGATTATTTACCAAATTGAGGACATTGATTTGTTAAGAACGTTAACGGTTGATTCTACTATCGATGTTTGGTTTTTGTTTAGTTGAAGTAGATATTTTTCGTTTCTGTTGACTTCTTCAATTGTGTTTTCGATGTATTGTGCGTAGTCTTGGTCGAGAATACCAAAAAGTTTGTTTGCAATTGTCCCAATGATATCAAACGGAGATCTCTTTTTTCGTATTGCGATTCCATTTCTATGCTTTAAAATTTCATTCAGCCTTTCTGTTTCCAGGAGTTGGTGTTCTAGTTGCTTCACTACTGCTTGACAGAAGTTGTTTGGGTTCTGTCTCAGCATTTCACACCTTTTTCTTAGCCCCTGAATGCCTTCCTTTAATCCTTGATACTCATTCCAATAGGTTGACATGTTGAAGTATACAAAGAGATTCCATTCGTCCGTTATTAAATTAACTTTACCCAAATCTTCAAAGTACATCCCCGGATTATTTGTGAATTTTTCAACTTCTACCAAACTTTGAGTTGCTGCTTGTCCAAATGCTGTGCCAATGAATATTAAACCGATCATAAGAGAGGAGACAGGATTAATTTTTATTTTTCGCTTCGGTTGTGGTGAGTTGAAGGACTTCCTCTTTGCTGGCCGACTTGGTAGTTTTAAGGGTTCCTCAAGCCTTGAAGTCTGCTGTGTTCCGGATGGTAGTGGACATATCTTGAAGATAGATCGCCTAATCATTCCATTGGATGTCTTGATGTCCACAACTCTAGTCAGCTTGTCCTGTCCTGGTATTGTTTGCAATACCCTTCCCATTCGCCATCTGAGTGGAGGTAAGTTATCATCTTTAATCAACACTAGAGATCCTGGTTTAACATCTTCTTGAGGGTGTTTCCATTTGTAACGGTTTTGGATTTCTTGTAAGTATTCCTTGCTCCATCTGCGCCAGAATTCTCGATGTATGGATGTTACTAAATTCCATCTTGATGCAGTTGGTGCGCCGGTTAAAAAATGTCCCGGTGTAATAGCTTCTAAATCGTTGGGGTTTGATGATATCGGTGTTAGTGGTCGCGAATTAAGTACAGCCTCAATTTGAGCTAATGCAGTGGAAAGTTCTTCTTGAGTTAATGTGGTTCCCGAAAATATGCGTTTCATATGATATTTTGCGGACTTTACTGCAGCTTCCCATAGACCTCCAAAATGAGGTGATTGTGGTGGTATGGGTTTCCATTCAATACCCTTTTCTGATATTTTCGCATGCAGTTCATTAAGTTCGTTCCGAGCTCCCATGAAGTTTGTAGCGTTGTCCGAGAAAATTTTGGCGGGTAAGCCACGGCGAGCCACGAACCTTTTTAGGGCACCAATAAACGATTGGGTTGTCAGATCTGATACTAACTCCAGATGCACAGCCTTCGTTGCAAAGCATACGAATACCGATACATAAGCCTTTGTTGGCTGTTTTCCCCTGATCTTATAGTGAATATACACTGGACCCAGGAAGTCGACTCCTACGTTGGTGAATGGCCTTGAAGGTTGTACTCGTTCTGGCGGTAGATTTCCCATAAATTGTTCAATATTCCTAGGCTTTGCCTTAAAACAACGTATGCAGTTGTGTACGATTGTTTGAGCGAGTTGTTTTCCTCTCACTATCCCATAGTCTTGCCTTGCGAAAGCTAACAATGCTTGTGGAGCTGCGTGGAGGTTTGCATGGTGCAGATGTGTCATCAATAATTTCGTAAATAAATGTGAGCTGGGCAAGATGATCTGGTGTTTTGCCTCGTATGGCAATTTAGAAGCCTCCAGTCGACCACCTACACGTACAACACCTCTATTGTCGATAAATGGAGACAATGGACTTAATCGGCTTTTCTCAGGTACTTGTCCAAATTTTTTGAGTGCCTTAATATCGTCTGAGAATGTGGTTTCCTGAATGTATTTGGCTATGATTATATTGGCTGTCTTTAATTCTGGTGCGGAGATAACCGTCCCCTTTATCCGATAGGCCTTCGCTCTTTTCAGATTGCTGATGAAACGTACGATGTATGCTGTTATTCGCCTTAGAGTGGCGAACGAGCTTCGATGATTAATCTCTTCAATAAAGTGGGTCTTTTTGCTTGTGGCTAGTAAGACTGTTTTTATCGCTTTTACTTCTGGAAGATGTTCGCTTTTCGTTAGTGATGATTGCACTGGCCATGTTGATTGGGATCGGTAAAGGAATGTAGGTCCCTCGAACCAAGAAAGGGTCTTGAGAAATTGGTCGGGAAATACTCCCCGAGACAAAAAATCAGCTGGATTTATTTCTGTATTGATGTACTTCCATTGCCCCTTTTTGGTTTCTTCGTTTATGAACGAGATACGGTTGGCGACAAAGGCTTGTAACGATGATTGGGTGTTTATCCAAGCTAAGACGATTTGAGAGTCAGTCCAGAACGTTGTTTTGTGGATTTCGAGAGGTAGACTCGTTTTGACCACGTTGGCTAGTTGTACCATTAATTTTGCAGCACAAAGTTCTAATCGTGGGATCGTCAGTTGTTTTATTGGTGCAACTCTACATTTTGAACAGACCAGTTGCACTTTAATTTCTCCCGTCTGGTTTGATGATGTCATGTATATAGCCGCTCCATACGCCCGTTGTGAGGCATCTGAAAAACAATGAAGCTGGATATCAATTGCGGATGGCACTACTACATGCCTAGGTATTTTTAGGCTGTTTAGGTGTTGAAGTTCTGTCCTGAAATGCAGCCATTTGGTGTGTATTTCCATTGGAACTGCAGCATCCCAATCCAGTTTAGATCGCCACAATTCTTGTAAAAAGATTTTTGCCAGAATGATTACCGGACTCACAAATCCTAAGGGGTCGAAGATGTGAGCGATATCCGCAAGAATTGTCCGTTTAGTGACCTTTATAGCACCTCTCCATTTAGTTTTGATTATGAATTGATCGGATGTTGGAAGCCAGGTTAGTCCAAGAGTTTTAACTGATGCTTCGGATTGATCGGATGGTATCGTCTCAACTTCACAGTCTTCTTTAGCTAATCCTTTTAGTAGTGCTGGTGTGTTGGCGCACCATTTTCGTAACGGGAATTGCCCCTGTTTGAGCAAATTAATTAATTCGGTCTTCATTTGGCATGCTTCTTGTAAATCGTCGCTTCCCGTTAAAATGTCATCCATGTATATATCGCGTCTGATAATGGTAGCTCCTAATGAATATTGACTCGTTGGAGTTAGAGCTAAATCTTGAAGACACTTGATTGCTAAGTATGGTGCCGATTTTGTACCATAAGTTACTGTGTTTAAATGATATACCCTAATAGGTTGACTGCGGGACTCCCTCCAAAGGATGAGCTGGAACTTCTTGCTGTCATTGTCAACAAGTATTTGGCGATACATCTTGGAAATATCGGCTGTGAATACGTAAGCAGGAATTCTGAAGCGTAATAGAATTGAAAACAAATCGTTTTGCAATGACGGGCCAGCGTGTAATACATCGTTTAGCGATATATTCGTAGATGTTCTTGCAGATCCATCGAAAACCACCCGCAGTTTGGTTGAACTGCTCTCCGCTCGCAAAACGCAGTGGTGTGGCAGAAAGTAATGCGGTCCGCTGATTGATTCTGCTCGGCTGTTTATTTCTGTCATATGGTTGAGGTGAATATATTCCTTCATGAACTGAATATATTGCTGCTGTAATTCTGGATTTCTGTATAATTTCCTTTCCAAGCTAAGAAATCGTTTAGTAGCAATTTCTTTTGATTCTCCCAAGCTAGCTGGATTGTTGGCGAAAGGTAGTTTTACGATATAACGACCGTTTTCAGCCCTGTTTGTTGTGCTGATGAAGATCTCTTCGCATCTTCGTTCTTGCGGGGTCAATTGTATTTCTTGAGATGATTTTGTCGATTGTACTTCCTCTATTTTCCAGAACCTTTCTACTATCTTCTCTAACGTACTTGTTTCCGAGGCAATACCGCAAAAGAGGTTTGAAGATGGTTTTTGAAGTGTGGCCTTTCCCATTACGACCCATCCAAGTAGAGTGTTTTGGAGTGCTGGCAAGTTCTGCTGAATTTTGATCTGTCCAATTGAAATAAGCTCGGGGAATAACTCTGCTCCAATTAGTAGGTCCATCTCCTGAGGTTGGTTGAATGCATTGTCTGCGAGCTGGATATTCTTTGGTAAATTCCATCTGCTCGTATTAATAAATTGACTGGGTTGACGTGACGTTATAGTATCTAGAATGCATACTTCCAGATCCGTACTGAACCCAGTAATTCGGGATTGAAGGCATAGATTGACCTTCTTGTCGATTTTAAGATGGTTGCCTCCTACACCGGAAATCTCCAGTAGTTCTTCCTTTGGTCTTAGCTTCAATTTGTTGGCTAATTTACTGGTTATGAAGCTCATCTGAGAGCCTGAGTCTAGCAGTGCCCTCGCCTTAATTGGACTATTAGTTTTATTAAGCACGTTAACCATAGCTGTTCCTAAAAGCACATAGTTAGTACCAGCGTTGTCTCCGTTGATTGCTGACAGACTCGTTTTGTTATTGATCTGTAGAGTCTGAGTCTCGGGCTTCGGTTTGAACTCTGCTATGTGGAGCAAAGTATGATGAAATTTGTTGTATTTGATGCAATGCCCTGCTTTACAATTTGAAACCGTATGCCCAAATCGTAAGCAGTTTAAACATCTTTTTAATGCTTTAACCTTTTTAAGCCTCTCCGTGACTGAAAGCTGCAAAAAGGTTGGACATTTGTAAATGGGATGGTTCGGCTGCTCGCAGAGAAAACACTTGTTATTTTCTTGCGTGGTAGTCAGAGTGACTCTGTTGATCGTTTAGATTCACCCTTTTCTTTTGTTCCTAGTGCCTCCAACATTTGAAACCGATTCTCTAAGAACGCAAGTAACCCTGTTACTGTCTGAAGCTCACGTGGGTTGTCCAGCGATTGCTCATAAATTGATTGAAATAGAATTGAAAACAAATCGTTTTGCAATGACGGGCCAGCGTGTAATACATCGTTTAGCGATATATTCGTAGATGTTCTTGCAGATCCATCGAAAACCACCCGCAGTTTGGTTGAACTGCTCTCCGCTCGCAAAACGCAGTGGTGTGGCAGAAAGTAATGCGGTCCGCTGATTGATTCTGCTCGGCTGTTTATTTCTGTCATATGGTTGAGGTGAATATATTCCTTCATGAACTGAATATATTGCTGCTGTAATTCTGGATTTCTGTATAATTTCCTTTCCAAGCTAAGAAATCGTTTAGTAGCAATTTCTTTTGATTCTCCCAAGCTAGCTGGATTGTTGGCGAAAGGTAGTTTTACGATATAACGACCGTTTTCAGCCCTGTTTGTTGTGCTGATGAAGATCTCTTCGCATCTTCGTTCTTGCGGGGTCAATTGTATTTCTTGAGATGATTTTGTCGATTGTACTTCCTCTATTTTCCAGAACCTTTCTACTATCTTCTCTAACGTACTTGTTTCCGAGGCAATACCGCAAAAGAGGTTTGAAGATGGTTTTTGAAGTGTGGCCTTTCCCATTACGACCCATCCAAGTAGAGTGTTTTGGAGTGCTGGCAAGTTCTGCTGAATTTTGATCTGTCCAATTGAAATAAGCTCGGGGAATAACTCTGCTCCAATTAGTAGGTCCATCTCCTGAGGTTGGTTGAATGCATTGTCTGCGAGCTGGATATTCTTTGGTAAATTCCATCTGCTCGTATTAATAAATTGACTGGGTTGACGTGACGTTATAGTATCTAGAATGCATACTTCCAGATCCGTACTGAACCCAGTAATTCGGGATTGAAGGCATAGATTGACCTTCTTGTCGATTTTAAGATGGTTGCCTCCTACACCGGAAATCTCCAGTAGTTCTTCCTTTGGTCTTAGCTTCAATTTGTTGGCTAATTTACTGGTTATGAAGCTCATCTGAGAGCCTGAGTCTAGCAGTGCCCTCGCCTTAATTGGACTATTAGTTTTATTAAGCACGTTAACCATAGCTGTTCCTAAAAGCACATAGTTAGTACCAGCGTTGTCTCCGTTGATTGCTGACAGACTCGTTTTGTTATTGATCTGTAGAGTCTGAGTCTCGGGCTTCGGTTTGAACTCTGCTATGTGGAGCAAAGTATGATGAAATTTGTTGTATTTGATGCAATGCCCTGCTTTACAATTTGAAACCGTATGCCCAAATCGTAAGCAGTTTAAACATCTTTTTAATGCTTTAACCTTTTTAAGCCTCTCCGTGACTGAAAGCTGCAAAAAGGTTGGACATTTGTAAATGGGATGGTTCGGCTGCTCGCAGAGAAAACACTTGTTATTTTCTTGCGTGGTAGTCAGAGTGACTCTGTTGATCGTTTAGATTCACCCTTTTCTTTTGTTCCTAGTGCCTCCAACATTTGAAACCGATTCTCTAAGAACGCAAGTAACCCTGTTACTGTCTGAAGCTCACGTGGGTTGTCCAGCGATTGCTCATAAAGTCTATGAGTTTCCTTGTCGATCTTCGGAAGAATCAGATGAATCAATAATGGGTCCCTATCCTGGATAGGAATGCCCAGGTTGCTTATTCCGAAGAGGCACTCCTTTGAAGTGTCGTGTAGTCGTTTGATTGCCGTGGCCGGCTCTCCTATAATGACTGGTTGTCCTAAGAGCTTATTGAGTAATGCTGCAAGTAGTAATCGCTTATTGTTGTAGCGATGTTCGAGGGTTGACCAGGCAGAATGATAGTTGTCTTCTGATACCTGAAGGTGTTGAATTAGCTTGGCCGCTTCTCCCGACAAATTAGCCTTCAGATAGAAGATTTTCTCTGCCTTACTCATCGGTTGTTGGTTTATAAGCTGGAGGTAGAGATCGTGAAACTCCTTCCATTGGAGATAATTCCCGCTAAATACAGGCAGCGTTATCTCCGGTTGTTTCAGCTTGTTGAACCGCTTGGCCTCTGAAGTCGCTGCCGGTGACGTCTTGTCCAACTGTTGATCCAAGTGTTCCTGCAGTTCGATAAGTCGCGATTGACAGCGTTCTTCTAGCTTCTGAATGCTATCAATCGAATAATCTAAGGTCTCTTCTTCTGCCATGATTTGGACTCGCGTAAGACTCGCTAGTTTTTGTTTGTAGTATGCAGCTGAACGGTGTTCCATGTTGTCATCGGTGGAGGCAAGTAAATGATCCATTGAGCTGACTGAGTCCTTTTGCTGCCTTATCAGCTTCTGAATGATGTTCCCGCATTCGATTTTAGTATTGGTGTAAGTGGACATCTCAAGATCGGTTTGTGCTTGCAGTATAGCTGCCTTGTACTCAGTGTACACAGCCTCAATTTGTGCATAGTACTTCCTTTCGAAGTAGCTGCTCTCTGGCCGTTCTGTCCGGTATGCTTGTAACTTGATGTCCCTGCTTTCGAATTCACTCCATTCGAAGTCAAGCCGCTCCAGCCGGGACTCCAAGTATGATTTAGTCCGCCTGCCTGGTCCGTCCTTCTTAAAGTTGGAGAATAACTTTGTTATTTTCTCGGCTGAGGTTGCCTGTTCTTTGATGAGGGCTTCCATTGTTTTTTTTCTTCAGCGGGATCACGTTGTCTGTTGGTACCAGTGTTTGACGCCCTGGTAACGCGTGTGCCAATAATTGTAGTTTGCAAGTGATTTGCCCCTTACCGCTGGTGGGGGGAAGCAAGATCACGTCGGGGTCACCAAAAATGTTAGATCTCTTTTGATCTAAAGTTAGACAACACCGTTGGATTGCGAGTGACTCTTTATTAAGAATTTTAGTTCCTTAAATACTACTTAACAAACAAAACGTAATTCTATGGGTGTATTCTGTTACGTCTGGGCATTGCTACCTAATACTGTATTTGATATTGCAGGTGCGAGCAAAAACCCATACGTCAGCAGAATATTCGGTGGGAACAGAACTTAGACTGGTAAAATTGTTTATTTAGCAGAATAGAGTATGGGAACGGATAATATGGATAGGAGCCATAGGAATTTACAGTATGTATGTAAAGAATGGAAATTATAGTGAGGCTTACAAGAAAAATACTTTTTAATTAAATTAAGATTTAAACAGATTTCACTAGTGATCCTATTAACTCCACAGTAACGTTGTGCTCCTTTATCCTATCCTATCCTATCCTTTATCCTATCGACAACTTTCACCCCACTCTTCTTCTATCATTTTTCCATAACTCTCCATCCTAGCCCACTTCTTCAAATACCATCTCTTCTTACAACTTCCATAAAGCTAATTTTCGCAAAATCAATACCTGCCTTAGCAAATGTTCTTCTGATTTTACCAACCTATCTTTATCTGATGCTGTCTCCATTTTCTACAGTGAAATATTTAATTTGTCCCCTTTTCACGGCATAAAACATCATCTATTTCCTCTCCTTGGTACAACAGAAGTCTTCGCTCTTAACGAAACGGAAGAAACAAATTATGGGCAGTTTTTCTTCCCACCAATTCTTATTATGACTACTCTAACTATCTTGGAACTTACCTGCAATTCACCCAGCTCAATAACTGCGTCTATCAGCGCTTTCTCGACACAGCGCAGACCAACCTCATCAACGATCCTAAGACATTTTATCAATTCGTCAACTATAAAGGAAAAGCAGACGGTTATCCCAACTCTATCTCGTTCAGTAATATATCATCGACCGACCCACATATTATTGCCAACTATTTTCCAAACTTTTTTAAACAGTCATTTGCAGGCAACCTCTCTGTACCCGACTCCATCTATTTCAAGTACCCTCGCAGTTTCTCCATTGGCCCCTCTCTATCTCAACCTTTTGATCCAAGCCTTATCGAAGAAAAGTTACAAAATCTCAATGATGAATTGGTATCCGGTCCAGATGGGTTCCCAGCAATATTTCTAAAGAAGTGTTCCCCCAATCTTTCACACCCACTTTCCTCCCTCTTTCATCTGTCCCTCACACAAGGGGAATTCCACCAAGTTTGGAAAACCTCTTTCATAGCCCCGGTTCACAAAACGGGATCAAAAAATGAAGTAACCAGCTACCGTCCCATTGTTAAGCTTTCTCACACACCTAAAATGTTAGAAATTTTTTTATATGAAGTTCTAAGCTTTCAGTGCAAGTCACTTATATCACTTATATCAATCAGCACAGATTTCTAAAAGGTAGATTAACTACTGCAAACTTAGTTGAATTCGTATCCTTTGCGCTTTCAGCCCTAGAAAATGGCAACGAAATTGACGTTATTGCAACAGATTTCGCTAAGGCCTTCGATAAAATATCACATCAACTCATCCTTTTTAAATTGTCTTCCCTCGGTTTTGATCCCATATTGTTAAAATGGATACTCTTCTTCTTATCTGGAGAACCATTACTATAGCGTTCGCTTTAGGTCAGCTTTCTCAACCTCGTTTTTAGCCACTTCTGGTGTCCCACAGGGCAGCCA
This sequence comes from Volucella bombylans, assembly GCA_949129095.1. Classification (NCBI taxonomy): domain Eukaryota; kingdom Metazoa; phylum Arthropoda; class Insecta; order Diptera; family Syrphidae; genus Volucella; species Volucella bombylans. The sequence goes on along the minus strand of OX422142.1, from coordinate 66,178,851 downwards.
TCTAGGTCCCCTCTTTTTCATTTTAACTATAAACGATCTTGAGAAGATTATCAAACACTGCTCCGTATCCATTTACGCCGATGACACTAAGTTCTCCAAAACTATTACTTCACCCCAAGACTCTATTCTCCTTCAAGAAGACCTCGATAAGTTTTCTACTTGGTGTCTAAAAAATTGCTTTGAGCTTAATGTCTCCAAATGCCAATCTATGACTTTGTCTCGTAAGTCCAATCAACCTGTACCCCAGGTTCAATCGCTTCGCGACCTAGGAATTTTATACGATAGAGAGTTAAACTTCCGCTCGCATATTGATGAGATAATCCTTAAAGCCAACTCATCGCTCGGTTTTATCAAACGTTGGTCTAAAGCATTTTGCAACCCTTATGTGACAAGGTCACTTTACATTATCCTTGTCCGGCGCCTCCTTGAATATGCCAGCCAAGTATGGTCCCCCTTTCAGCGAATTCATATATCCCGAATCGAGAACATTCAACGTCGTTTTCTTTCGTTTGCTCTTCGTGTACTACCCTGGAGTGACCAATTTATCTTACCTTCCTATCGCGACCGTTTCAAATTTCTTAACCTGAATACCCTACAAAAACGCAGAGACGTAGCTGACGTTCTCTTCATTCATCGACTACTCTCCGGTTCTGTGGACTGCGCTTCCCTTTACAATTCTATTTCCTTCAACACTAACCCTCATAATTTACGCTGTCCTCGTCTCTTCTATATCCCAACCAACCGCACCCCTTATGGCTCTAACGAACCAATCTCCCGCATGCTCCGTAAGGCCAACTCAAACCTCCCCCTTTTTGATTTTAACCTGAGCACTTCTCGTTTTAAATTTGATCTCCTCCACCACTCCCTTACTTCTTAACCCCTACTTGAAGCTTGTATTAAGCGAAATAAATGGGGGCGTTAGCCCCCACTAAAATTGCGGTAATCAGCTAGTGATTTGAAAACTGCATTTCTCTCATTAGAAGAGTGGAATTTAAGAATTATTGGAGCGTCGTTGACTGCTCTTCTCGTTCTATTTTGACGTCGAGATCGAAAAACAGCTTTCATAACTGGAGTGGAGCGGTTGATTGTGGTGCATATCTGCTCAAATATTACCTTCACATTTTCGCCAGGTAATTGTGGTATACCAAAGAGAATAGCATGGGCTGCGAGCTCTTTCCTTTCATTGTCATAGCATTTCCGTTGCAGTTCAGCTACTTCTTTTTTAAGCGCATCGGCTGGAGTAGAGTGGAATTCCAGTTTGCTTACTCTTTCTCGGAGATCGCAAAGCGAATCGTCGACTTCCTTCATATGACATTCAATTTTGTGTTCTATGAGATCACTCATTTCGTTTGTAAGGCGGGTCACAATTTCG